>ML788065.1:328029-351928 GCA_009831015.1 Picea engelmannii
TATTTTATTTTTTTTTCTCTGATTGAGATTTCTCAAAGCCAATCATTGAATGCATGTAAGAGGGTGGGTTTGAGAAGTCACATCCCATATTTATTGGGAGCATTGGGGCTGAGTACAATCATCTTGGGGAAGTGTGTGAGTCAAGCAGGCTAACCAAAGAGAGGAAATTCATATGGGCAGTTACAACAGTTGGAGATAATCAAGTTTTTGCATGAATAAAAAATAGAGAAAAGAAAAGAAGATCTTGGAGCTAGAGTAGCCATGGAGGGATAATTCTGGAGCGTATTTGGAGCCGAGGACTGAAGAGCCAGGTTTTCAATCCTAAATACTGAACTCCCGTGTGAGTTGCACTAAAAAAACAAGTGTTTGTTGGTAGTTTTCCTGGCAATGAGTTCCCAGTGGAGAGATTCCTAATTACATGTGCTAGAGAGATCCTGATAAATGAATGGGACACCCGAGGGAATGATATCAATGAAGGGGTACATTCCTTCAGTTTGACAATTTGAGAGGAAGACAACTGGTGGAAAATTGGGATAGCTGTAGGAGAATACTAGTGGGCTGTGGGATTTATGAGCTATGAGTGGGTAGTGAGAGACCACCCTCTTTTGTGGATTTCTACCCCATCTTGGGGGTGAAATGTTGTGGAGATACAAAACATCAAGTCTATGGTTGAGTGGAACATCCATCCCAAGAAGCTAGTTGCACAACTTATTTGAAAGATAAGTGTTTTATCTTGTTGCTATGTTATTTAATGTGTTTAATTACCGTACATGAACTTTGTGTATGAGGATGATTCTTATGCCACTGTAATGAGTTATTAGTTGTATTTCACGTCTATTTTAGAATGTTGTAGATGCATCAATTTAATGGTAACAAACAATGGTCAAATCTGTATGTAATTTGTAGCTAATAAGCTACAAGAAATTATTCAACATAATTTTTTAAGTTTTTATGAGTTTTCCACACGTAATGTTCCTCAGTTGGGCTAGGGGACATTACATTATTGTATCATATCTTCTGGTTCAATCACCAAGCTTGTATGGGCCAAAAACTAGAGAGAATTGGTGAAATTCACTGTTACAGACTTTGGTTTGTGAGAATTTGGGGAAAAACAAAGAAATTAGAGTGAAATCCCCAAATTTGTGGGAAAATTTTGAGTTTAAATGCCTCAGAGCAGTTGAAGAGATGATCTGGGGTGTGAATCTGTAGATTTGCATAATTAAATTCAATGTCAAGGGTCGAAATTAAAATTTTAATGGTCATTGTAGTATTGGGAAAAGTTTGAAGAATCAACGACTGATATCGCGTTCGATCTCAAAATCAACGACCTGGGTTCATTTTGATAAATATAAAAATTTACAAGGATTTTAGAGGTTGCCAAGGTCTAACACATCAATGACTAGGATTCATTTTTGGCCATTTGGAAAATATATCAAATCGACGACTGAGATTCATTTTCAATTTTTTTGAAAATGGATCAAATCAACCATCTAGATTCATTTTCGACCATTGGGAGGTTGGGTCCAATCAACGATTAGGATTGAATTCAGATCTTTACAAAGTGGAGTAGATCAATGGTTTGAATTAGTTTTTGAAGGTTGGAAAAATAGATTCGATCTACAGCCAATATCATCTTGGCTCGGAGATCGATGGTCCAAATTCATTGGGGATTTGGTTGAAAATTTTCTAAGTGTTGGAGTTGGCCAAAGGAAATCACCGATGACCGATGGTCAGGTTGGCTGGATTGACGAAGTGTTTGGTTTCCAATAAAATTTCCAATGGTCGATGATCGATGGTCAAGTCAACTGGATTGATGAAGGTTTTTAGTCACCAACGAAAGCCATTGATGGTCAATGGCCAATGGTTGGGTGTCAAAAAAATTGGTGAGGTGTTCAGTTCATCCAAGAGAAACAGTCTATGGTCGATGGTTTATGAAGAAATGAGGGTGATCATGTGGCATGCCATGTCAACATCCATGTGTCATTCCACATCAATGAGAATACAATTTTTGAAGTCTACATATCATGGCATGTTAGCATCCATGTGTCATGTCATGCCAATCAAGAAATGACCGACGACCGATGGTTGTGTCGACTGAATTGGTAAGGAGTTTTCATCCACTAATGAATATTGTCGATGATCGATGGATTATGGTTGGGTTGGTTTGTTTAACGATGTGTTGCAAGTGGTTTCCAAGAGAAATGACCAATGTACGATGGTTGGTTGTTGGGCATTAGGGTCGATCAATAGTGGAAATTGATCCACGGGTTTTGGGAAAGGATTAAGGAATCAATGGCTCATATTTCACCATATTTGAGATCGACGAATTAGATTTAAAGGATTTTATAACAGTAAAACAATCAAATTTGTATGAAATTTTGAGGTTTTTGAAGGTCATAAACTTGCGGGGCGATTTTGAGGCCATAAATGATGTTTTTAGGCAAAGTGTACCAACGTACATGCTATCTCTATAGCTCAAATAAAATAACTCTGAGAGAGATATCCAATGATCTACTCCAAGTGAAAAATGAAGCTTGTATGAGAAAGTTACAACTGAAATAGTTAAAGGAAAATTTTGGCACCGATTTACTTGCAGAGGGAATAGCTCCTTGATCAAAAGTATGTTTGGGGCACATGCACAATCCATGGAAATATTATGAACCATAGAAGACAACCATGGAGCCATATTTAGAATTTTGATATGTGAAAATGTGTAGGAAGAGAAAGAAGACGTGTAACATATATGGATAAATTGGGAAAAAAAGTCAAAACTTCTAAGGACCATAAATTTCTGCTTGAAACTTAGAATATGGAAAATGAATAATTGATGGGAATTTCTCAAGGAGGAGAATCCATATATTAATGCCAATAATTAATTTGAGCATCAAACTTTTCAATCAACTCAAACTAAGAGGATTGATGGAATTAAAGGGAAGACAAATTTAAGCATTCTTTTCCAAAATTTTATATGTATTTATTTTTATCTAATAGAAAATTGTTTGCATGCACATTTTATACATAATTTAGAGGTTCATAAAGGAATTTTGGTTCCTATATGTGAACTACAACTATGGAAGATGCCCCGAGATCCTACAGTCACAAAGAGGAATTTAGAGGTCTGCATGTTAGCATGGGAAATGCTGAGACAATGACTAATGGAAGAAGGGACAAGAAGGACCCCGTAACTATGAGAAGATAACATAGAGAAGTGAATAGATATAGGGAAAATAATGAAAGGACTATGAATTATTAGGAAGAGATACTTAAAATTTTGAATATCTTGCATAATCAAGTTAACAAGGACTCTGGTACCAAGCAAACAACTAGTTCTAGACAAGTGACAACGTCTAGATCTCATAGAAGAAAGGATAATAATGGGAATGATAGAAAATCAAGAAGCATGAGAAGGCACCATCATTCTCCAAGGAAATCCAAAAGAAGAACTCATGCAATTTTAGAGCCAGGGAGAAACACAAGTGTGTCTCTTATTAGGAGGCAAAGAAGAAGGCTCGAGGCAGACATATTGCAAGATGAAATCAAGAAAATTAAGCCACAAAATTTCAATGGTGAGGACAAGAAAGGATAAGAGTCTGAGGCCGAGGCCTGACTATTGCAAATGAAGAAATATTTCCAGCTGGATGATTACCCCTCCTTGGTAGAAGCTAGAATTTCTAGTTGCATGATTACCCCTCCTTTGTAGAAGCCAGAATTTCCACCTACCACTAGCAAGGAAAGGAAACCATGTGGTGGGATCAACTTAAGCAATCCAAACACCTTGATGAGAAGAGGATCTCATGGAGGCAGTTCAAAGAATATTTCCAAGAGAAATATTCTTCTGAGCATTATTATGAAAGGAAGATGAAAGAGTTCTTTCAACACAAGTTGGTAAGCATGACAATGGGGGAATATGAGAAGAGGTTCTTTGAATTGATAAAGTATGTTGACTTCATAAAGGATGAGAAGGTCAAAATCCAAAGGTTTCTAAGTGGGTTAACCTCTTTCTATAGTGCCAATATACAATATGATAACCCAAGACTTTGGAGGAATCCATAAGGAGAGAAAAACATATTTATGAGAAGAGCAGAGGAAGGCCAATTTTCCAAAAAACATGGAATGACAAGATGAAGGGTAAAAGGGATCAAAGGCATAAAGGTTTTAAGACACCCTTTTTCAAGAAAAAATACCAAGAAAATAAGCAAGTTCAGTCAACCCAAAATGAATAGAAGACTACATATTCATTTGGGAAAAGACCAAGGAAGAAATCGGTATAATTGTGGTGGTGTGAGGAAAATCACTTATATAGGGACTGCCCTCACAAAGGAGAAAGAATGAGGACTGTCCACAATATTTAGGATGATGAAACAATGGAATACATGGGAGGAAACATGCCAAGGATGTATGTATCCTTTTAAAATAAATAAGTGGAATATCAATCCCCCATTATTGAAGTGGAAGGTAAGATTGATAACCATCTCATAGCAATTATAATTGATCCTGGAGCTAGCCGTAGTTACATAAAATCTAACATTGTTGAAATATTTCATTTGCAGAGTAAGCATAAGACATCTTGGTTAGTTTAGTTAGACATAGGGGCTAAGAGGAAGATCAATGAGCTATTTAAATATTGTCTAGTAGACATGAATGGACTCAATACAAAGGTAGGTGTAAACACCATACCATTGGGTTCATATGATTGTCTAATTGGAATGTGTTGGTTGGAAAAACACCATGTTGTCCTAGACTATTACAATAATACAATCACATGTTTTTATGATGAAGGGTATCAAGTCAAGGTTCAAGGAATTCCAAGAGATGTAGTTGTTAGAGAGATTTAATCCATGAAGTTGAAAAATATTTTCAGGAAGGGATGTCAGAGTTTTGCAACCCATATGGAAGAGGCAACTAGATATAAAGTGGAAAGCATTGAAAACCATCCAATATTAAATGATTTTGAATATGTTTTTGTGTATATCCTAGGATTTCCACCAAAGAGAGAAATTGATTTCTTTATTTATTTGGTGTTAGGAGTTGCCCCAGTGTCCAAGACACCTTACAAAATTGACATGCTAGAGTTGAAGGAGTTGCAGGTGCAGCTTGAAGAGTTGCTAAAGAAGGGGTATATACACCCAAATGTGTCACCTTGGGGTACCCCAATTCTATTAGTGAATAAGAAATATGGAACCTTAAGGTTGTGCATTGATTTCAAATAGATAAATATGGTCACCATAAAGAAAAAAATACTCTTTTCCAAAGATTGATGATTTATTTGATCAACTGAAATTTGCAAGAATATTTTCCAAGATTGAATTGAGTTCAATTATCATCAAGTGAGGATAAAGGAAGAATACATCAACAATACAACTTTTAGGAAAAAATATGGGCATTATGAATTCACGATAGTACCATTTGGAATATCAAATGCCTTAGTTGTTTTTATGTTCCTCATGAATGGAGTGTTCAAAGAATACCTGGACAAGTTTGTAATTATGTTCCTAGATGATATACTCATATACTCTAAGTCAGAGGAAGAACATGAGTAACATTTAATAATGGTGTTGCAAGTTTTAAGAGAACATAATTTGTATGCTAAGCTAACTAAGTGAATATTTTATCAAAATAAGATTCACTACTCGGGGCATATAATTTTAGTAGAAGGGATAAAATTTGATTTTGAGAAGATAGAGGCCATTAGAGGATCACCAAAAACAATAAATGTTACATACTTCAAATCGTTAATGGGTATTTCTGGTTATTACCGTTATAAAAGGTTTCTCAAAGATTGCAAGCTCAACCACTTCTTTGCAAAAGAAGGGAGTGAAATTTGAATGGACTTCCAAGTGTGAAGAGAGCTTTCAACAATTGAAAGACATCTTGACAAGTGCACCAATATTGAATATTTCAGATCTCGATGAATATTGTTTTATGTGAATTGATGCATGCAATGAAGGGATTGGTGGAGTCCTCACACAAAAATATCATGTGGTATTCTATGAGTCTAAAAAATTAAAAGAGCATGAGAAGAATTATGCTACACAAGACATGGAATTAGCATCAATTGTACATGCATTGAAAATGTGGTGATATTATCTCATGGGGAGGAAATTTGAATTAAGGATAGACCAGTGTGTTCTGAAACATTTGTTTAGACAACCCACATTAAATTCCAGACAAACTAGATGGCTTGAATTTCTAAGTGAATATGACTTTGAGATCAAGCATACAAAAATAAAGGAGAATCAAGTGGCTAATGCACTCAACATGAGATCTCATGAAATGCATATTGCATCCATCAAAATGTACATGACATATATAAAAGATAAAAATCTTGAAGCAACAAATTTAGATCAACATTATTTACAAATAAAGTAAAACTTATAACAAAGAAATTTATAGAAGAAATTTAAAAATTATGAATTGAAGGAGGATGAGATCCTCTTGTACAGAGGCAATATGTATGTGCCAAATTCCATGGAGCTGAAAAATATAGTGCTGAGAAAAATGAAAAATGTGCCATATTCTAGACACTCATGATATCCAAAATCCATTACAACTGTAAGGATCCAATACTTTTGGACAAGAATGAAGAAATACGTGGATAACTACATAGCCTAGTGTCTAGAGTAATAGAAGGTAAAGACAAAGAATTGACATCCAATGAGGATACTATAGCCATATTCCATTCCATAATGAAAGTGGGAAGTGGTCACAATAGATTTTATTAGAAAGCTTCCTAGAACAATGAAGCAATATGATTCCATCATGGTGTTGGTGGACAAGTTGACTAAAGAAACACATTTTATTCCAATGAAAACAACACACAAGGCAACGAATATTGCAGAGATTTATATGAAAGAAGTTTTCAGGCTACCTAAGGCAATGAATATTACATGGAGTACCTAAGCCAATAGTTTCAGAGAGAGATCCAAAGTTTTCTTCCAATTTTTGGAAGGGTTTATTCAAAGGATTTAAAACAAATTTAAATCTCAGTACAACATATCACCTAGAGTCAGATGGGAAAACAGAAAAGACTAATAGAATAATTGAGGACATGCTTAGAATGTATGTGATGTACCAACCATCAAAGTGGAAAGATTATATTCATTTAGTTGAATTTTCTTACAATAATGGGTATCATGCCTCATTAAAAATGAGTCCATTTGAAGCATTGTATGGAACAAAGTGTAACACACTAGTGAGTTGGGATAATATAGTGGACAAAGAGGTTATTGGGATATATTTGTTGAAGGAAATGGAAGAGAAAATGGAAAATATCAAGCAGAATTTAAAGGTTGCCCAAGATAGAAAAAAAAATCATGCATACAAGAACAAAGTGTTTAGATATTTTAAAGTGGATGAACATGTTCTTTTAAAAGTAAAGGCGAAAAGAAGTTTGATAATATTAGGAAGTTTCCCTAAGTTGGCAACAAGATGTTGTATACCTTTTGAAGTATTAGAAAATATAGGGTAAGTTGCATATGTGATATCATTTCCTGCATCCATGAGAGTGCATAATGTATTTAATGTGTCATTATTAAAGAAATATGTGCCTGAACCTAACCACATAATTGATTGGACTGTGATGTAGGTGGAGCACGAAGGGGATTTCTGGGTGGAACTAGTACACATCCTGGACCAGAAAGTCAAAGTGCTCAGGAAAATATTCATAGGGATACTAAGGGTTCAATGGACTTGCTATTGTCCTGAATATGCTACATGGGAGCATGAAGAAAACATACGATAAAAATACCCACAAATCTTTGACAATTTTGAAGAAAACAAAATGCAAGACTCTGTTTTGAGCAACTAGAGTTTTGGAACCACATCTCAAAGTCCTAGCAAACCTGCATTGTGGGGCATGATAAAATAATGGAACATTCATTGGGTTAGCTCTAAGAAATGAATGGTACATTCCTTGGGTTAGACTTGTTAAACACATGGTTCATTCCTTGGGTCCGCGGGTTGAGAGGAATACAAGACTTTGGTTGGAATTGTTGTTGGAGATGTGAAATTGCATAATTTTATTTATTAAAGTATTGAACTGCAAATTTGTGTATATATGTATATCGACATAGTGAGCACTGAGAATGGTGCACAATTGTAGGGGAAGGGGAATGTAACATCCCCACTATAATCCCCAATTTAATTAATGCTTAATGTAGATATAATGTGGTTATGACCAAAGCGATGTATATGCGAAATGTATTTCCAAGTTCTAATAATAAAATGTGATGATAGCTGCTAAGGGGACATGGACAAAGATGAGAGATGAATTAATCCACAAGAGAGGGGAGGTCTAAGACAATGTCTAAGAGATGGATCCAAGGGTGAATTACCCATGTTTATTAATTTCAACCACATTCCTGAATTTTATTATCATTATGTATTCAACTCTATTTTTTGATTGAGTGTTCCCAAATCTAATCATTGAATGCATGTAAGAGGGTGGGTGTGAGAAGTCACATTACTTCTCATTCCATATTTATTGGGAGCATGGGGGTTGAGTAAAATTAGCTTGGGGAAGTGTGTGAGTCAAGCAAGCAAGAAAAAGGGAGGTAATTCATATGGGAAGTTACAACAGTTGGAGACAACCAATTTTTTGCATGAAAAACAAGTAGAGAGAAAGGAAATAATATCTTGAAGGTGAAGACTAACGAGCCTCACACGAGAGTTCAATATTTAGGTGGGGTGGGGGATGTTACAAACTCCTTCCATCTTGATCTTATGAGAATCACCCTGCTCTCTAGATGAATTCCCATGCGTTCAACCCTGACAGGTTAAGACCTCACTACCATTGCCTCTAAGAATCTCTTTCTCATATGCTCTGTCCTCCAAGATTTATATTTCAAATTCAATTTTTCACATCTCTGTTTTCTAAGCTCCATTATTCAAATTTGAGCCTTAGAGCTCGATTCTCTAATCCTTGTTCTTCAAATTCAAGCCTGAGAGCTTTGTCTTCTAATTTCTTGTTTTATCAACAAAAACACTTAAGCTCTATATTCAATAGTCGAAACCCTAAATCCTAATGCTTACTTGTTTCTATCTATGCTGGAGGGATGACTAACATCCATTTTCCACATTTTGATTTGCATGTTAGTAAATAAGAGACTTACTTTGTTTCACCAGAAACTTCTTGATTTTGTAAAGTCAGGATGGGTAAAATATGGATAGTCTTAGGATTATATGATGATTATTTGAAATATGTATTGAGTGGTAATGGTAGGGTAACAAGTAAAAGTCAAAATAAATGGGTAATTGGTATGTTTGGGTAGTGTTTAGATATGATAAAATGATGGATAATGATATAGGGTAAGAAAATGATGATATGTTTTAATATGGTATAAATGGTATATAGTGGTATGAGTAGAATAGATAAGATAGGATTGTGAAAGACATACATTTAAGATCAAAAATAAAATCATATAGGTAAATTTATCCCTTTTTTGATTTCTAAATCAACAATTTAAAATATCAAACCTGGATTGTACCAATTCCTTGGATTTTGAATGCTTGAAGTTGAAATGTCTTTAGCTGATGCAGTCTTGTGGCTTGAATGTCTTCACATGTACTTGATGCAATATTCTTTTGATGTAGTCCTCTTTCCTGTATTTTTGTTTAAGTTCTTTATTTATGAATTGGGAAGAAAGTTGCCTCCTCTTGAATGCTTTGTATCAGATGTTGATTTGTAAAATAGCAATCATAAAATATTTTGCAAATTTTATACTAACCATTGAAATTCTTTCCAACGCATGAAGGAGATTATGCCATTAAGAAATTTTTTGAAAGCACTTCTGTAATCCAGTGAGATAATTTCATAATATCTGATTTTTATCACAAATTTCAAAGTTGTTAAAGATGATCAGATCTTGTAATTATTGAACAATAAAGCCTGCGAGAATTTATGCGAGCCAATTTCCCGGTTTTTAGGAAAAAATTCAAGTCTAGTAATGCCAGAAATCTGGTTTTCACTACCAAACTTGTTTTCATATCCATTATCCATTGAATCTCTTTAAAAAATAAATTGTTGATCCATCCATCTACATAATATAAATCTATTTATGTTCTAAGACTTTTGCAACCATTGTTTTGATGGGATAGTTCTTTCAGATTCATCGCATTGGTTTTTTATATTCGACATTTCAGACCAAACCAGTGTGGTCCATCATCACGAAAAGTATTATGAGATATGAAGGAAAAAAGATATAACAAGTGTAAATAAATACCTAAAAAGTTATTATTAATAAATAATATTTTTAGGTTTTATTTTTCTTGATTTCATTTTTAAATAAGTCGTCTCTTCATAATAACTTTTCAGGTATTTATTTACACTTGTTATATATTTTTTCCTTCATATCTCATAATACTTTGCATGATGATGGACCACATTGGTTTGGTCCAAAACGTCGAGTATACAAAACCAATACGATGAATCCGAAAGAACTATCTCATCAATCTAAGTCTAGTAATCATTGGGTAGGTCTTTTATTGAGAATTTTTGTTAGCCAATTGCTTGGTTTTCCAACAAAAATTCAAGCTTAGATTGTGCTAGAAGATCTGGTTTTCACAACTAAACTCTGTGTGTGTGTATATTTCTTTATATATATATTTTTTGTTTTTCCTTGGAAATTATAATTCAATATGAAAGAGGTGTAGGATTATTACTTCATTTCCCCACAACTTACATCACATATTGTTGAGATAGTTGGGAGATAAAATCATCTCGACTCATTGGCTTGTTGTAGAGTTTCAAAATGTGCCCATTGATCACAAATGAAAATCCATCGTCATCAATTTTCTTCACATTTTTGGAACCATTGTCAAACACTTCTTGAATTTCATAAGGCCCAAGCCAATGAGTGGTGAATTTTCCCTGAAAATCCTTGAATTTGGAGTCAAAGAGAAAATCCCAATCACCAACTTTGAATTGCTTTTTCTTGATAAAATTGTCATGCCACCTCATACTTTCTTATTGAATCAAAGTAGTTTGTTGTAGATAATTTTACTAGATCTCATCCGACTCATTTAGTTGAATTATTCTTTTTTTTTAGCCTCGATCAAGTTCATTCCTAGTTCAATTGCAATTCTAAAAGTTTGAATTTGAAATTCAAAAGGAAGTAAGACTTGCTTACCATACACTAGTTCATAAGGGGTAAAACCAATAGTATTCTCCCATGATATATGGTAAGCCCACAAAGACTCTAGAAGCCTATCTTCCCAGTCCTTCTAATGGAGTTGGATTGTCTTTGTCATGATTACTTCCAATACCTTGTTTGTAGATTCTAATTGAACATTAGCTTGATGATGATAGGGAGTGGACTTATGATGTCTCATCTTGTATTTTTCAACAACATCCTTAATGAGATTTGAAATAAATTGTTCTCCTTAGTCAGTAACAATTTCTCTTGGAATTCCAAATCTAACAAAAATATCTTCAAACATGAAATTGACTACTTCTTTTTCATTTGCTCGTGATAAGGATTTTGCTTCCACCCACTCTGTGACATAGTCAGTGCAAACCAATATGTATATTTTTCCTTTAGACAAGGGATTCATATGACCTATGAATTCCAAATACCATTTCTCAAAAGGATCCACAAGAACTTGAGGCTACAAGGGAATCTCATCTATTGTTGTTGGTCGACCCATTCGTTGGAAACTATCACAACTTCTCACATACATCTTAGCATCTCTAAATATAGTTGGCCAATAATATACAAGACAAAGTATCTTATAAACTGTTGTTTTATCTACAAAATTTCCCACCACATGGTTCATCATGACATGCTTTTAAAATATCAAAGAATTCATCCTCTCTAACACACCTACACATTATTAAATCTGTCCCTGTATAGAAAATATCTCCTTTAAACCATGAGTATTTATCACTTAATTTGATTATCTTCTTTTTCTCTTTTGATGAAAAGTGCAATGGTAACTTACCTGTGGCTAAATAATTAGCTATATATTCAAACCATGGAGATATAGTAGATATAGAAAACAAATGCTCATNAAACCATGAGTATTTATCACTTAATTTGATTATCTTCTTTTTCTCTTTTGATGAAAAGTGCAATGGTAACTTACCTGTGGCTAAATAATTAGCTATATATTCAAACCATGGAGATATAGTAGATATAGAAAACAAATGCTCATATGGGAAAGAATATGTTATTGGAACACTCTCACTAAGATTATTAATGCGAGAAAGAAAGTTTTCCACCTGATTATCCTTTCTAGGTCGATCTGTGAAAATAATGTTGAATACCTGTAACAATATTAACCATCTTGTTATTCAACCATTAGTAATTGGTTTATTCATTAAATACCTAATTTCATAATGATTCATATGGACAAAGACTTCATATCTAGTGAAATAATGTCAAAAATTATTTACAACATGAATCACTGCCACCATTTCCTTTTAGTCAATGTATAGTTGAGCTCAACTAGATTTAAGTTTTTACTGATAAATAAATATAATAGGTTCGAAGGTTTCCCTTTTGACCTAAAACTTCTCCCACTGCTATATCAGATGCATCTGTAGAGATGTAAATGGTAATATCCAATCTAGACCCCTCAATATTGGTGCTGATAAAAGTTTTTCTTTAAGAGTTTGGAAAGCAATTAGGAAGTTAGTATCCCAGACAAATTCAACATCTTTCACAAGTAACTTGAACAATGGAAAGGCTATTTTACTAAAATTTTCTATAAATCGACAATAATATCCTACATAGCATAAGAAACTTCTAACATCTCGTTGGTTTGATGGAAGTGGAAATTTGATAATGTTTTTTTTTTTTTTTTTTGGTCTTGGACGGATCTACTTTTATCCCTTAATGAGACACATGATGTCCAAGCACAATTCCCTCAATTTTCAACATAAATATTTTTTCATGTTTGAGTGCAAGATTTGTTTCTAGGCATCTTATTATCACATTTTCCTGATTTTCTAAAGCCTCTTCAAAAAAATCTCCAAAAACTGAAAAATCATCCATGTAAACTTCTACACATTCATGTATCAAATCAGAAAAAATAGCTAAGACTACCCTCTGAAATGTAGTTGGTGCATTACATAATCCAAAAGGTAGAACTTTATATGAATATGTCCCCCAAGGACATGCGAATGTTGTCTTTTCTTGGTCCTCCAAAGCTATTTTGATATGATTGTAGCCATTGAATCCATCGAGGAAAGAAAAATATGTATTTCCTACTAATGTGTTGAGGACTTGGTCGATGAAAGGTAGAGGAAAAAAATATTTTAGATTTGCTTTGTTCAATTCTCGATAGTCCACATATATTCACCATTTTTAATTCTTTTTGGGTACTACCACCAAGGGAGAAACCCATTGGATATCTAATATAAGATAAATAAATTCTACTTTTAACATTTTTTGAAGTTCTTCTTTCACTATCTCTTTTTGCATTGGATTCATCCTTATTTGTGGTTGTCTAACATTGAAATTATCCTCTAAACAAATATGATGTGTGCAAGTATCTGGATGGATACTGTGCATATCTATGTAGTCCCAAGTGTTACACACCAAAATGTCACACTTAAGTGTCACAATCCATAGTCAGTGTGGAGGAAATTTTTATCATATGAAGGTCAAAATACTATGTGCACATATATTATTCATTATTATTAAAAAAAGGAAATTAATTTAGTGTGAGAATCCACCTCACATTTAGTTTCCTAATCTCAAGGAGAAGTTGAGAGTCTCATGGATGGTTGAGAGATTTTCTCAAACCGAAATCCTAATTTGATGGATCTTGAGATATATTTCCTCCTTAAAATCCTTGAGAGATATTTCCTCCCTAAAATCCTTGAGAGATATTTTCTCCCTAAAAATCTTGGAGATCCCAATTTAGTGGATCTAGTGAGTGATCTTATCCATGGTGGTTAAGCCTCCAAATCCTATATAATGAGGGAATTCCAAGGTGAGAGGGGGAGAGGAATCCATTGAAGAATCATCATTTTGATCTCAATACATTCATGTAAGGGTTGGACTAGAGAAGTGCGGAGGAAGATATGCACCACATCATGATTGCAAGTTCCATTGTTTCTCATATTAATAAACTTGGCCTATTTCCCTATTTTCATCTCTTTTCAAGTTTAGGTATGAATTATTGTGGATTGGTTACGACAATATTTACCTAACTTGTTACAAGTAGTATAAGAAGAGGATAGTTCTATTTCTATGCAGGTAGACTACGTTTGGATCTAGACTAGATCCAACATCGGAATGATAAAGAGAAGTGAGGACAACCGACACAAAAATTTGTCTCTTTCTCTTGCTCTTCCTCTCTTATTTCATGCGTAAATAGATGGAAATTTGGAATCTTAGTGTCCACTTTTTCTAACTATCTTAGTTGAAGAAAACCCAACTAAGGGGAGCTCAACCTGTCTGCAGGGTGAGATTTCTCACAATAGTTTTTGGTGACTCAACTTGTCCCTTACCATGTATTCCTTCTAGAGTGTTGTTCTTCTGTCTGATGAAGGCCTCTTGGAAGCCATGGTAGTGAGTGATGATCACAATTTATTTTATGGTTTCAATCTTGTTAAAAAATGAAACCATCCTTGAGCAGAGTTTATTTTATGGTTTCAAGCTCGTTAAAAAATGAAACCAACCTTGAGCAGTATTTATTTTCTAGTTTCAAGCTTGTTAAAAAGTGAAACCAACCATGAGCATAGTTTTTTTCCTGTGTCAAGCTCGTTAAAAATGAAACAGATAATCCCAAGCATAGTTTTTCTAGTTTCAAGCTTGTGTAAAAATGAAACCTACTTCGAGCATAGTTCATTTTTCTGTGTCAAGCTTGTTAAAAAATGAAACATATCCCCCTTCGATTGAGTTGAGTCTTTCATTAGATCTCGTAAATGTTGAGTCAAGTCTTTCACTAGATCTCATAACTGAACCTTCATTTCATTTGTCTATGTCAGTTGATCCTCTTTCTTCCTCTGGTGAACATTTACCTATTAGTATCCAAGAGTCTAATTTGGTACAGAAATTGATGATAACATAAGAGTTGGCAGACGAAACGAAGCTTGGGGGGCATGTATCCAGCCTCTAGAAATTGTGTTGGAGTTCAGCTGTTAGCTTCTCAGCTAGGGGAAAAGTACCACCCACCCATGGGTATCACTAAAACCTTTGGACATTATGTTGGGAAGAAACAGAGCTTAGTCTTTGTTCTTTCTCATGCTAGTAAATACATGAGAATAGATTATCGAGATCATTCTTTGTTCTTTCTAGTGCTTGTAAATAGAATAGGTTACCGAGTATAATTTTATCACTTTTTCAGACTCATAAAAGATATATGAAAAAGGAACTCTTTGGAGTCTCCTTTACTCTCTTTTCAGAAGTCTCCCTAAAAAATTAAAAGATTGCATAGTGATTTTGTTTCTTTTCACACTCGTTAAAAGGTTTGAAAGGGAGTCTTTTGAGTGGTATTTTACCCTGTTTTTAGCCTCATAAGACTAACTACAAAAAGGGTATACTCTAGCCCATTTCAATTAGAATAGTTCTCTCTTGTATCGTTTTATACCTTTTCGGACTTGAGGGACTCAAATTTACGAAAAAATCATCTTTGGAGTTTCCTTTAAGTTATTTTCAAACTCCCTAAACTTGAAAAACCATCGAGTTTACCTTCTTTGGACTCGTAAAATTATTCATTGAAGGACCCATATGGGATCAAACCATTACCTCTTCAGGTTCGTTAAACATGTGAAGAGGAACTTATTGAAGGTGAGTTATATTAAGCATTTTTATCCTCCTCAATCTCATTAAAAAATAAAGAGGTACTCATCTACCTAGATGGGGGGCAAATTTGGGAAGTGGGTCAAGATTTTGAAGCATTACGACATTTGTTTTTAGTCACCATTGAACATGACACTCGTCTGCATCATGTTTATAGTTTGGTAATCCGCTTGTCTTTGAGTCACGCCAATTCTATGTGTCATCACACTCCTTCGACTCCTTTGAAGAGAACCTTTGGTTGTCGTCGCATTATGTTTGGATTTATGTCTCGTCGAGTCAATGCTGCCAAGTCATTTGTCATGCCATGTAATGTTCAAGGGAAGCATTATCCTCAATCAATCTCTACAGTATCACACATTTTCATACATGTGTTAGTCTGTCCACATTTTCTCTATCATCTCAAATCACTATCCTAATCAATTTTGTGTCAATTATGGGGGATACATCATGTCCCTCCTTCGACAAGTCTGTTCCTATCGACTTCAAAACACTATTTAGGAGTTATACTTAGAAACCAATTAGTGACTTGGAGCCTGCATTCCTTAATGGAAGGTTTCTTGTTCTTGTTGAGAAATTCCTGTGAAATCCTCATGCACTGGGTGGAATTGATTAAATTGTTGTACCATTGTAGGAAAACAACATTGTTGAATGATACATTTGTGGCATCTATTCTTGCTTGCTCAAATATAAATATCATAGTTATTCAGATATCTGGAGTCATTGCTAGCTCCTCCATTGTGGTGGTCTCCATTTCCACATGGTGAATGAAACTAAGAGATAGCCATAGATGAAGTATCCACCCCTATCATGCATATCCACACAATCTTGTATCATCTCATTCATCAAATACTTGCACTAGTTCATTTGTGAACCTTGAGCATAAAAATTGACAACTGGCAGAGCATCTAGTGTGCACTCTCCCTTAGAATAGTTCTTCATCACTTTTTCAAAAATCAAATATCATGTGAAACAAACTCACTCATCGGTAATTGGATCAATGAGGGCTCTAAGACCTCTACGTCAGGTACCAAACTTATCATATAGGTTGAGCTCACCCTTTTTTTGTCCATGCTTCCATAAACCTTGGAAGCCCTTTGTGACATATTCTCCCTCCATGGAAAGGAATGTCGACTTATGGATGTCAACAACATGGATTGGATACTCTCGGTCCAACCACAGTGAGCCACTATGTACCCGGCTAATTAAAAACTTGGTGCAACGTACAATTTCACCAGTGGTACCAAAAAAACATTAAATCCCACAAGTTCATTATAGTTGACTCCCTGAGCATCACATAGGTTGTATTGCATTACACGTCCACCTCTCTAGAAGGCAAGGGAAAATATTCCATGTATGCATCAACCTTCATATGGGGAAACAAGTCCTTTTTTGAGAAATCGATGTCCAATGGTCAAGTCTGATCCATTTTACCTTTCTAGTCTCTTGAAATATCAACTCGCGGATATCCATTGGAACATGAATATTTGGAAGTGCACCAAGAGTAGTTGCAACATGACCCATGGTGGAAAACTTGGGCTAGTACACAAAGATAATTGGAGGATGAGGAAATAGGTGCATACTCATATAATTCTCACTGGGCTCTAGAGTTGATAATTCAAACAAACAAAAAGAATACAATTATTCAAACAAGAAGCGACCACTGAGTTATAAATAGTTGTAAGGAGGTGACGTGAGATGAGCATTAAAATGTCATTAAGGGTAAACCACGTAGATAACCTAGCATTAATAACATACATGACCAACAAACATGGAAAAATATAATTCATGATTCAGGCAATAAAGGGCACAAGTATCGACACATATTTGACATGGCATGACACACAGGGAAACAACTAACACACTGACAACTAACTGGAAAAATACTGGTGAAATTTATAACATAAATGACTTTTACTAACATGGATAGGATAACGATAAGAAGGTACTAATGAAATTTAACGAACAATGTGAAAGTGACATGAGAGTGAATAAAAACATCATAAATTACTAAATGTATAAAATATTGGACATAGACTCCCTGACCACAAAGATGTGACCTGGATTGGACAAACTAACAACGAAAACTAGACTCTAGGGGTGAGTGATAGTTGGACACATCATTTCTTTATTGGAAAAAAGCGAAAACAACAAAACAAAATGAAAACCTACCTACTTTATTCATGCCTTGTTATAGGAGTGCAAAAAGACTTTCTTTAATGAGCATAGATATTGGGATTCTAAAATGTGCCATTCACCCATACCATATGAAGAACACTATCTATTTGCTCCAGTTGAACAACTCCCGAATCCTATATTTGACAACTATAAAGGGTCCAAGCCAATGCATCTGTCGCTTTTATGGATAATTCTATTACTTAATTTCATAGAGTAATACCTGGTCACCTTGAGTAAAAGTATTGGTATTAATGTGCCTGTCATGCCAAAAATTTTGTCTATCCTTTTCCACAATATGATGAAACTTTGCAAAATTGTTGGCTTCCTCAACTTCCAACAGTTCCGCAATCCATTCCACAACATATTTATCATCCGGCATCTGAGTAACTTGCGGAATATACAGACTTGAAGTGATGAACTCAACTGGTACCACTGCTTCTCTCCCATATACCAACTGGAAATGGGTATACTTGTGTATGTTCTTCGTAGTGGTTCTATATGCCCAAAGAACAATCAAAACTCTCTCATCCCAGTCATCCCGATTAGCGCAAAAAAAATTATTCAATCCCTTCTCCAAAATATTATTGAATGTTTCCACCGCACCATTGGCTTGCAAATGATAAGGATTTCTTTTGTGATTTGAATAAAACATTATCGAGTGAGGGTGGAAATTGTCTCACTGATGAAATGGGCACCTTGATCACTATTTAAGATTCCGGTACACCCGAATTGAGTAATGATGTTCTAAAAAATGAACCTTCTTGTCATGTCTATAGAAAAATCCTTAATAGGTGTTGATATGGCCCAATGAGTCAAATAATCAGTTTTAGTGATGACATAATTTTCCTTAGAGTGTTTTGTTGGTGGATTAATAGGTCCAATGAAGTCAACAACCCACTTCTCAAAGGACTTTAGTGCTCAAACATGATTTAATGGGAACTCATCCATGCATTATGGCTTACCAACCCTTTGGAAAACATCACATGCTCTGGCATATTCTTTAGCATATTTGAATATAGCAGACCACCATAACCCTGCTTGAAGTATTTTCCATGCAGTCACCTTCCCTCCTACATGACCTCCCAAAACTCTACTATGACACTTCCACAATATTTTAGTTCTTTCATGGTCAACTAAACACCTTCTAAGAATGTTATTCAATCCCAACTTATATAGTTGGCCTGCAATAAATTGGTAGTCTACTACATGAACCACCAAATGTTTCTTTTGTGTTGCACAATATCCATTAGGGAAGAGACCAATACTCAAGAAGAAGGCGATATCATAGAGATAGTCTGGAACAACTTTGATATTGAATAAATTTGCATCTCGGAGTTAGTCATTTATAGCTCCACTAGTTTCTCCTAATTCTAGCCAAGATAAGTGGTCAGGTCCAGCATTCAACTTTCCAGGCTTGACAATAAATTCAAAGGAGAAATCATGGAATAACAAGAGCCACCGGCAAATCCTTCCTTCTAACATAAGTTTATTAACCAAATATTTCAATGTTGAATGATTGGTGAAAAACTTGAAATGACCTCATAAAAGTTAATGTCTGGACTTCTGTAGAGCATAGACCATGGCTAACCCCTCCCTTTCTGTGGTTGTGTAGTTGCACTTGACTTGTGATAGTTTTATACTGGAAAAATAAATATGATTATTTGGATTTCCTTCACGAGGTTGCATAAGAACATCACCTAAAGCAGTGCTAGAAGCATCGATGTGTACCTAGAATTCAACCTACAAGTTAGGATATGTTAGAATAGGGGCACTACTTAAATTTTCTTTCAAAATGTTAAAAGCTCTGTCACATTTAGGCGTCTAGTGAAAAAAATCATCTGTATTCAAAAACTTCTCTAGCAGGGTAGTTATACTTGTGTAATTCCTGATGAACCTATGATAGTATCCAGTATGACCCAACATAGATAACAATTTCTTGGTAGTTGTATGGGGAGGCATATTGAGATTAACACCAAATTTCATAGGATCAACCACAACTCCTTTCCAAAAGGCCTTAAATATGTGCCAAAAAATTCCCAAAAGGCACACAAAAGATACATTTCTTCAGAGTTAATGAAATGTGTAACTGTCTGCAATAGTCAAACATTAACCAAAGTAGGCCTATGCGTTCCTTCAACAAGATATACATAGTCCAATCATCAATTTAAACTTCAAGAAACTTATGGATAAAGTCATGGAAGGAAGCAATAACAATCCTGGAAAAGACAACAGGAGCATTATTAATCCTGAAGGGAATAATATTATAAGAAAACAAGCTCGAATCAGTAGTAAAGGTAGTATTATTTTTATCTTATTATGCATTTTTGACTTGATAATATCCTAAAAATCAATCAGTGAAGGAATATGCTTGATTTCCAACCACCTAATCAAGCACTTCATCATTGAATGGCGTAGGAAAATGATCATGCACATAGGATAAGTTCAAAATTATATAGTCCACACAAAATATTATGTCATCAACACCTTTATTTTTCTATATGATGATTGGACTAATCCACTCAGCTTCATCCACATGGAAAATTAATCCATCTTCAAACATTCTGTCAATTTCCTTCTTAAAATTTTCTTTGACTCTAGGATCTAGGCGATACCGTATGTGTTTGGATATCTTAGCATCATGCTTCAACTCTATTTTCATATCTTAAAAGTATATGTTAATTCTTTTAAGCTTTGAAAATATATTATGGAAAAAATAATCATACTTCTGCAACAAGGCCTATATCTCTGTCATATTTTGTTCATCCTAGTAGTCTCCTATATAAGCCATCTTAGGATTCTCTTCACTCCCTATATTCATCTTCCACAACTTCAGAGACCGAGTATATGAACGAATGACATTACATGATAGAGTTCCTTTAAATTCTCTTGTTCCTGCATATTATTTAAAGGTCGGATGTCTAAGCCCCTCCAGGTCTTCAGGACATTCATGGTCTTTGTCAATCTTGCTACAAGCAATATGTATTCTTGTAGGAGATGGATAAAAACTATACTGAAGTAGATATTCAAGTTTAGGACATACTGTAGGGGAATACTTGGGCATGGATTCATTAGAAAACATCATTTTTATGATATTTTGTAGTACTATAGTAATTTCTAAATACTTTCCAGAAAAAGAGAAATCATGACATAACTGATTTTGTAGCACCTTCCAACATCCAGTCTATCTCCTAGTCTCCTCATGCACATACAAGGATTTCATAAATGTTCCTAGAGAATGGAAGAAATGATTTACCAAAAAATGATATGGAAGCTTCCCAACTTCCCATTGTTGATTAATTGGGTTGGTTTTCATTGATGTCAACCCTTGAAGAAAGTCCAGTAGCGAATTCTAGTAGCACAAAGGTTTGAGTAATGGACCCAAGTTTGTTTGATGTATAATGGTATGATTTTTAATATGTTTTAAGGTAAGACTATTCTATATGGATAGTACATGTCATGCCATTTCCATTGGTATGTGAAACGCCACATAACTCCTCGCGGTTAGAGATTTATGTCCATGTGAAGTTGGAGAACCCTCATGAGTCATCTAGAAGCCCCAAAAGGTCAAAGTAGTCAAAGTGGTTGCAAAGAAAAAATTATTTAAATAATAAAGTGAAGTGATGCGTGTACTATAATTCAAAGTGGATACAAAACAAATTATTTAAATAATAAATTTAATGGAGAAATTACTAAGTGGACAAGTGGTTAGAAGTGGGTTAGCCATAAAATAAGGAAAGTGGGTTAAGATGGTTAGAAGGTAATTTAAATAATAAAGTGAAGTGATGAGTATATTATAAGTCAAAGTGGATACAAAATAAATTATTTAAGTAATAAATTTAATGGATAAATTACTAAGTGGACAAGTGGTTAGAAGTGGGTTAGCCCTAAAATAAAGAAAGTTGGTTAAGATGGTTAGAAGGTAACCCCTTGAGGAAGCTACATGAAAGTATAAATAAGAGGCAAGGGTCTCTCATTTTTAATTACACTTGAGAATATTGAATATCTACAAGTGACTGAGGTAACCAAAGGATATCTAAGCCAAATTTTAGAGGGAAGGTGAAGGAAAAAAGGCCGAAATTCAAGGGAGGATAAATTATTTTGATGATGCTTTCTAAAGTATGTTATTTATAGGTCATCTCACCATTTTCGCAATAATTTTTTTTCTAGAATGATTCAAACCATGAAATTGGGAGGCCATTGAGGAAACATATCCAAGTAGTTGTGATACAAATTTAAGCTTGTGGGTCGTTGTATTTTTGGTGTTACACTCCGTGGAAAATAGGGTTTGTGGCTAGTCCTGAAACTAGTCTAAAACAGGGGTTTCAAGTAAAAACGTCATAAATTCTTCATAACATATCCAAATTCAGTAAGACCAAATGAATTGGTTATTGTACAGTTTGTAGTATTCCTTGGACACTTTTAATATCCATACAAAAAATATTCCATGTGGGGCACACTCTACAAGTTCGATCTCTAGAATAAGCCATAATTCAACAAGGTATGCCATTTTTGTTATAATGCCTTTTCTAAGAGGTTCCAAGTAGTGAAATTTGGAGGAATTGCATAAAAGACACTGAAGAACATTGTGTACCATTTTTAGATCTTTATTCATTACATGTACATATTTATGATTATTGCAAGTTAGGGTTGTTGAATAATCCAAAACTAGTCATGTGAGACTAAAGTAAAGTTTGATGAAAATACTAGTCTCTTGTTGTTAAAGTTAAGGAAGGTTTGCAGGTATGTGATCATATACACTAGGTCTAGTACAGAGTTACAAATCAGACTTGGATGATGAAATTGATGAGGGATTTTGGTTGAGGTACATGCTGGGTACATGCTTGAGACAAGTAGTTGATGAGTTGACACATACATAAGGTGTATAGTTGATGATGTTGGTACATATTGATGAGTCATAGTTGATGAGTATTCGATACATGATTGGTACATACTTGGTACATGGTTGGAGGCACTTGTTAGTAGTATTGTTGACACATGGCTTATGGATGATGTAGCATACTTGTATTGGTATATTATTAGAAGCACATGTTGATCTTGGTGATGATTATGAGTTGTTGTGTTATGCTTGGTTGATGAATATCTTTGAGAGTTGTCTTGGTGATTAATCTTGGTGAGTATATCTGATTTGGTTGATAAGATTGATGAGACAAGTTGTTGTGATAGGTTGTTTGGATAGGTTGTTGTGACAGGTTATTTGTATAGGTTTGGTGCATGGTTGATGCACTTGTTCATGGTATAGGTTGAGGTATAGGTTGGTGCATGGTTGATGGAATTGTTTATGGTACATGTTGATTATAGGTTGGTGCATGGTTGATGCACTTGTTTATGGTACAAGTTGATTACAAGTTGATGCATGGTTCAGGTTATTAGTATAGGTTGGTGGGTGCATGGTTGATGCACTTGTTTATGGTACAAGTTGATTATAGGTTGATACATTGTTCAGGTTATTGGTACAAGTTGTTTGGTGCAGGTTGATTGGTATAGGTTTACAACAGTATATCTCACAGTGGTAGTGTGATAGTGGTTCCATAATTCTACTTATACATAAGTGCGGTTGGACAAGGCAAGGACAGTTGGTTGTAGCCACCTTTCGATTGTAGCTAGAGAAAATTTGGGGTTGTAGCCTCCTTCTGGTTGTAGCTAGAGAATTTGGGAGTTGGAGCTTCCTTTAGGTTGTAGCCTGAGAAACTAGGGGGTTGGAGCCTCCTTCCTGTTGCAGCTAGAAAACAAAGGAAGTTATTTCTTCCAATGAATGTAACTCTTAAAGACATATAATAAAAACAATTATGTGGTTTTCTCCCGCTTTGGGTTTCCACGTAAAAACATTGGTGTATTGTGTATGTGTATGATTGCTAGTTTTTTCATTGTTTATTTACTCTACAACTAGTGGATGATAATGCTACATTTATATAACACTTGCATTTGTGGTTAAAAAGGATTGAATTACTCTATTA
>ML788065.1:351935-367397 GCA_009831015.1 Picea engelmannii
CCCTCTCAGTAATCCAACAATTGGGATCAGAGCAGGTTCCTTCAGGAAAAAGTTTAACCACTGGAAGGAGATCATGGATTATTTTGAGAAAGAGCACCAATGTTTAATGGTAATAATGGTTTAAAGTATGAGATGTGGAGCAGAAGGATGAAAGTATTTTTACATGCACATGGAAATTATATTTGGTTATCAGTTGTTACAGGATATGATAGTTCAAAAAGGGCAAATATTGTAGCCAAGAATTAATTTAAGAAGAATACAAAAATAGAAATGAATTTCATTTGGGAAGGATTACCTAATCCGGTAAGAGAAAATGTTGGTAAATGTTCATCAGCCAAAGAAATTTGGGATAAGTTACATGACATATATTCTTCACCCATCACAGATTTAGAAAATGCCAAAGAAGATGCAGATACATATCAACAAGAATTGTGTTCACCATGACAAACAGATTCATAAGATGAAGAGTACATAATCACCAGAGGTATGTTGTTTTCCTTTAATTGTGAAAAACACAAACATCTTGAAATAGAATGCCATGAAGGAAATGAGACATAAAAACTAATTGAAAAGGAAGACAATTATGAAGTAGAATTGATTAGTACTTTATATGAACTAAGAGAAGAAAACAAGTCACTCAAGAAAGAATTGATGAAACAAAAGGAAAGTGTTCACATTTTTGAAGAATCCCAACATGTCATTGAGAACTTAAGAACTCAACTAGAAGAAGCCAAAAATATTGAAGAAAATATTGAATATCAAAACCAGTATTTGGAAGCCAACATAGCAACACAGAAGGAAGAAGAAGAAATGAGAGAGAATATATTGATAGATCATCTTAAGGAAAGAACTAATGATCTAAACCAACTTGAGGTAGATTTTGGTCAAGAAGAGAAAGGACTTGAAGAACTAATAATCACATTAAAAAATCAACTTGAAGAAGTGAAAAGAGAAGAAGAAGTCATGAAGTCTTAGATAATGAAGAAAGAAGAAGAGGCTGAGAAGATTGAAGAAGAAGTCGTCACATTGAGAAGTAAAATCGTCAATCTGAACAAGAATGTTGAAGAGACAGAAAAATCCACATCAGTTATAGAGAATGAAGAGAAACACTCTAGGTTGATAGAAAAGAAGAATGAAGAAAATAGAAAGAGTTATGCAGAAGTACTCAAAGGAAGGAATCATGGTCAACCAAAATCTAAGAAAACCATTGAAGATACATATTCAATAAGACCATCCATGTTCAAGCCTTAAAGAAGCTTCAATCATGATCATGATTAGTCAAGGAAGAAATTCAGAAGGACTACACCACAAAGAGGATCATTCACTCCCAGGTATCCAAATTTCTTTTATGGTCATTGTTTTTATTGTAATAATTTTGGACATAAGGTTGCAGATTGCAGGGATTATAAAATAAATGTTCAAGCAATAAATGCCTATGTGGCCCTGTTAGCACCTTTAGATTGCATGGAAGTCAAGCCCAGTACCCATCAGGTTATATGTGAATGTAAGAGTGTTTTAAAGGGTGAAATGGAAAAAGACTCAAAATGATAATGTTCCATCTCAGAAAACATGGCTAGCATGCACCAAAAATCAAGGTCTTCGATAAATTCAATCAGTAATTGGGAGTAAGTATGAATAGAGGGAAGACTTGAATGAGAGGAATGTAGGGGCTGCTGTAAACATCGGGTCTACAAAAAAATCCTAAGGAAGAAAGTTTCTTAACACAAGATCTTCTTGAACTTAGAAACGAAGGAAGCTAAATAAACATCATGATAATATAATGATCAAACATCCACCATAACATCACCACAATCATTCATGTGAATCATTCAAATCATGAACATTTAGCATCAGAAGAAAATAAGCTGAAAGAGAAGATGATTTCCAAAATGTCTTAAGTCCAGTGCATAGCTAGATCACAGTCACTTCATCAAAATATTACAATCTACAGGAGCCTTGCTCAACCATCTGAACCTAATAAAGAATTTGATCTATCTATTTATAACAAAAGGGAGGCAACAACTGGAGGTATGAGTTGGCCTCCTTCCCTTGAAAATCTCTAAGAATTTATTTCATGTAACAAATTGGTTAACAACCTATGCTATAAAATAGGAAAATGTTGGTGACTAATCCAATCAATCTTCAAACTGCTTTGATTCCCTTTTTCTACACATCTCCTTGTTTTCCATGTGTCTTTTAGGAGCATGTGGTTGTCCTCATGATGCCAAATGTTGTTTCTACAATCTTCTCCATAATCAGCTATCCAAAAAGTTGTTAGCTCGGCCCTCCTGAATCCCTGGTGTCTGTTGGTAGCTTCTTTGGGTAGTAGTCTGAGTAGTGCACTTCACAACTGGACAAGTAGAAAAGGTAGCACATTTAGGTAGCGCCATTGTGCTGCGTATGTGTTCAAACTTTTTTCTCTGCCAGATATTGGGTAGCGAATTTACGTAGCACCACTATGTTGCATATGTGTGCAAACTTTGTTCTCTGCCAGATATTGGGTAGCGGATTTACATAGCGCCACCATGCATCTATGTGCAAAGTTTAGGTAGTGCTACCAAGAAAATAGCACCTCCAATCTTGAACATGTGCAAAGCAAGTAGTGACCTTGCATAGTGTCAAACCCATTATCTTTAGGTGACTTGGAATCACTATAGGTAGCATACAAGTGTAATACCAAAATAGACTATTCCCTAGTGCCAAGGTGCTACAGAATGTCTGTATTTTACTGTTGAGATAGTTAGCACTTCACAAAAATCCCAAAACTATGAGAATCAACGCTTAAAATCCTGTATAGGTGGAAGAGATAATATTTGAATATCAGTTAACCCTCAAAAAAAGGAACCATCCAAAAAAATGGGGCTCACCTTTCACCAACTATTTTGTTACCCTTACACTTAACCTCACACTCTTTCTGGTAGAAGGAGGATCTTGATTTGGCACAACAGACTTCTTCTTCTTAGGAATGATAGGATTTTTTAGTGGGGTTGTGCTCTCCTTGACTACTGGTGTC
Organism: Picea engelmannii; assembly: GCA_009831015.1. Taxonomy (NCBI): domain Eukaryota; kingdom Viridiplantae; phylum Streptophyta; class Pinopsida; order Pinales; family Pinaceae; genus Picea; species Picea engelmannii. The sequence continues at coordinate 354,949 of ML788065.1, forward strand.
TCTTTCTCAATGGCAGCTTCAACCAATACCTCCAAGTTTCTTTGACCTACTTCATCTTGAAAATGTTGCAACTCTGCCTTGAGTTTCCTGTTCTGAGATTGAAAACCTCTATTCTGCCTATAAAGGTTTTGGAGCTGCCTATGAAGGGGCTGGGCCTTTCTTGTTGCAAACCTTGCTAGGTCAAGGGTATGGATGTAGCCATCCATGATCTCTTCCATTTTCACCCTGTCAAACATGGCCTCTGTTTTCAACTGAGCCACCTCTTTTCTTGCATCCCTAAGTTGCCTGATTAATCTTTTGAATGTATGACTGTCAGGAGGAGAAGTGACATGCATAGTCTTAGCAGGCTTTTTCTTGGTCTCCTCTTCCACATGCATAGGCGTTGCCTTATCTACTTCATCAGGATTCTTGGTGGATTTTCTTTTATCTTTCTTATTTTTCACAAGGGTTTCCTCTTTTCTTTCCACAGGATTTCCAATGCCTTTACCCTTCTTCTTTTGTACAGGGATTTCTGGTAGAGACGTTTCTTCAACAAATTTCCTAGGAATTGATGATCTTGTGAAATGTTTTATGCCCTTGGTATTGACTACTGGAGGAGAAGAGGTGATGCAGGAGCATCGCTCCAAGCCAGCTACGCACCAGCCAGCCAGCACATGGAAGCGCCTGTTCAATGGAGAGGAGAGGCACAACCCTCTCACTTTCAAATTTCAAATTTTGAAATTGTATTGAATGTTGTAAGGCCGAAGAGCCAAAAGCCATGCATGTGCGTAGGCTTTAGATAAAGGTTTTCTTAAATAGTTGTAAGGCTGAGATCTAGATCCAATTCGGACTATACAACCATTCAATGTAATTCATTGTAAATTAATGAGAGTTGGTGAAGATGGAGGGAAGAGCTCGAGGAGATCCCTTTTGTAAAAAGATCCTTTGTATCTGTAGGATTTATTCAGTAGAGTCTGTAGAGAAGCAGAGAAGAATAGAGAGAATAGGGAGAAGAGAAGAGCCGAGACTCTATTACAGTCCAAGCTCGAACACATTGTAAAGAGGCATTTCATATAAATACAATCAGAGCAATTTTTCCTGCATGTTATTCTATGTACGCTGATGAATGTATTTATGTGTTGATGATATGTTGTATATGTATGTTAGATGTGCATTTGTAGGGATAGGTAGCTTTCACTATCTGTTTAGAGTTCTTTGATTTCAGGTTTGGGTTCTTGGTAGTTTCATACAAGAGGTTGCATGATAGAACGTTGTGGGTTCTGTAAGCCAGTGCAACGAGTGCACTTCTAAATTCTGTGGAATTTCAGACAAAGGCATTCCAGGAGGGTGCAACATAGGAAGTCTTAGAATCAGGAGGAAGCTTCAAGGTTGTTGAACACCTTGGAGGTGAAGACTGTGTAGAGAAAGGCACAGAGAAAACAGAATCACTGAGGGTTCTGTAGAAGCTCTGCCAGGAGGGCATTAAGCGTGTGAATAGAGTGCACAAGAGGAACTCTATTTCGAGTTCAAGGAAGACAGAACTACTGAAGGTTCTGTAGAGCTCTGCCATGAGGGCATTGAGAAAAGGCATAGAGTGCACTAGGGAACTCTATTTTGAGTTCTAAGCAAAGGGAAGTGTCAAGGAGAAGGCACTTACAGGGTTACTGAATACCCTGCAGGCTCAACAAGGAGTGCTTGAGCATAATTTGCCAGAGGGCGCTTATATCCCTTCAAGGAGAGAAAGGTACAAAGGTACTTTGAGATCAGAGCCACAGACAATATCAGGATGGATAGCATAGTTGTGTGCAGAGGCTCTGGAAGGTGAGAATCGAGCAAAAGAACGCCAGGAGGGTGTGAAGCATTTCTTTGCAAGAAATACTTTGAATTGAGTTATCCAAAAAACTCAGCAGCACAAGGAGTGTGCGAATAAGAACTTGTTTGAAGTTCTTAAGCACAGAAGGAATAACACTCAGAGTGAACTTGTCTCAAGTTCCCAAGCTCAAGAGGAACAATGCCTTTTCTCACAGAGAAATAGTCGAGAGGAGAAGGAAGTCGAGGAACCCTCTGAGGTTTCACAAATTGACAAAGCTCAGGAGGGACAACATCCTTAGAATACAGGCGGGAGACAGGATACAGGCTTCGCAGTAAAAGAAAAGGCTGAGGCCTTTGAAACTTTGGAAATATTCCAAGGGGAAGGAAGAAGCGCAAGCTTAGGAGGGAACATAGCTACCGTTGGATCAAGTAGAGGACGAGATTTGGACCATTGAATCTACTTCCAGGCAACAACAAGAGAGCACATAGGAGAAAGAGATATGGGTCATTAGATCTGGGTGCATGGACCGATAGCCATTGGATCCAGGAGAAGGTGCACGAGGTTTAACCCTCGTATATGTAAAGGTGAGGACTCACGAAATCCCAAAAGCATCGTGACCATCCACAAGGAGGACACGTGGAAAGCAGTCCAGGTTTCAAGAAAATTCTTGAAAGGATGTGGGCCATCGATCCAGTTGGATCATAGCCGTTGGTCCAAGAGGGACATGGACCGTTGATCTCTCAGCAAAGATATTTTGGCATTTCGGCATTTCGACTATCGGGAGATACAAAGGGCAAGAGTCAGGACTCTTGACCCACAAAATCCTAAAAGAACGTAAGCCATCGGATTAGGGGAGGCTCACAACCATTGATCTCCTACAGGAGTGGAATTTCGACATTTCAGGGTTTGTCTTTTCAGTACTTCTGATGACAAGGAGCCGGGGATCTTGGTGTTGAAACCCCTGAAGTCGCGAAACACGACACATCTTTGGAGTGGGGTTGTGGTCACACATTTTGACATTTCAGGGTTCGGATTTTCGGTACTTATGATGACATGGAGATGGGGATCTTGGTGTTGAAAACCCCGAAGTCGCGAAACGCAACATGTATTTGGAGAAGGGTTGTGGTCACAGAGGACGCAACCACATAGAACCGAAAGGATATTTCGACATTTTGGTATTTTGGGTTTTGGGGATTGAAGAGTCAAGAGACTCGTGACTTCAGGATTCTCGAAGTCACGAAACCTGAAATCCCTTTTCGGAAAAGGTCGCGGTCATATCTGGTGGTCGTGTACAGGTGAAGAATCATGCCTGGTGCATTTCTTGTGCCGATGGAGTTTTCATGAAGGACATGTGGATCAAATTCATGGGGTTCCAGTGAGGGCCGAAAGAACCATTTCAATTCTGCGGATTTAGAAAAGAACGATCCTGTGCGGATCTCGGCCCGAGGGCAAGGGGGGTCTGTGTTAGTGTGGTATCAAAGCAGGATTTGACTTATGTAGGTGACAAAGGCAGGGAGTGCCGAGCTTTTCTTACAAATAGAAGAAGAAGAAGACAAAGTGTTGAAGCTCTGTGGTGATTGTTTGTAGATATGCAACAATCAATAGGCAGTCAAGAGGATTGAAGGAAAGGCTGGAAGCACTCACAGTTGCAAAGTGACAACTACAAGTCTGCCAGGAGGGCAGACAGGAATAGGAATATGGCTACTAAAGGCCATGGACACGGTGGAAAGAAGAACCACCAACAACAAAGAAAATATGAGATGGATAAGGAACTCGCTGAGATAAGGGAAAGAATGGACGAGCTTGCACTGCGGATGCAACATGACACAAAGACGCATTGGGTATATGAATGGCCCATGAGGAGGAAATCATATTGGCCAGTCAAGAAATTGTTGGCCAGAAGGCAGCAAAGACTATTGAGAGGATGGCTGAGGTATGTGGAAAGCCTCAGAGATGTAGGGGAAGTGGTTCATATGTGTGAACTAGAGACTGGGAAGAATCTCAGTGATAAGGGAGATCGGTTACAGATCTCATGAACTACCAGGAGAGCAGAGATGAATTTTCCAATTGCCAGGTGGTCAATAGTATGAGATTAACAAAGGATCTCATAAATTGCCAGGTGGGCAGAAGTGGACTTTCAATTTTCCAGGGGGGCAATAAGAAGAGGTCACAGGATGATCTCAAAGACTGCCAGGAGGGAAGAATAGAAAATTTAGGTTGCCAGGAAGGAAATGAGATGGGATCACTGGAGGATCTCAAATACTTCCAGGTGGGCATAGGAAGAGGAGAAAATTCATATTTCCAGGTGGGCAAGGGAGAGCAGATGAGACTGTCTGAAAGTCTCATGAACTCAGGAATGAGTTTGGATCATCGAGAGGAGATTACAGAGAATATGAACTCAGAGGTGAGTTCATATCATCAAGGACAACTGATAGAGAAGGAAGATCAGAAGAGCATTATGATGACTGGGGGAATAGAGGTATTCCTGCCACATCACCTAGCTGAGGCAAAAAATTATGTTGCCAATGCAACAATAGAAGAAGGACAACCAATTGTGACTGTTAGGGAGAAAGAAGAACCAGAGAAGACATCAAAATCTGCCCCAACAGAAGAAGAGCATGCAGATAATATGCTCACTCCATGGGAGATGGAGTTGGAGATGTTGGAGGATTGGTTGAACCATCCAAAACTAGTAGGTGACTACCACACAGAGACAGTCATGCAGATGTTAGTAGAGGAGCATTCCGAGGAATCGCTCAGAATTTTCAGCCAAGGAGATGAACATATGGTGATGACTGTAATGCCGAGGCATGAAACAATAGATGAAGGAAAATTCTAGTCTGAGGAGCAGCTAGAGGAAGCTGGAGCTGAACCAACAAAAGAAATGGCAGAAGCAAGTCTGTTAGAGAAGGTGACTAAACAACAAGTCAGTCAGGAGGACAAGACTACAGAGCTAAATTTTGTAGTAGAGTGGAAACTCAATGCCACAAGAGAGGAAGAAGATGGCATGGGAGATCTAGTTGATCTACCCATTTGTAGGGAAGAAATGCAGTGGAGCAGGCTACAAAAGGAGAGCCATCCATGGGAGAAACTGGATGAGATAATTGAGGAGATCAGAAGGATGATGATCAAATCAATAGAAGTGGTTAGCAAAGGGAAGCCGAGCAGAGGAGAACCTGCCATAGCAGCAGGGCAACAGAAGCAACAACAACAGCGAAGTGATGGAGCGGATGGACAACTCTAAAGAACTATTTGGGATCCAGGTGGATTTCAATAACGGTGATAGGAATCTCATGAGTAGGAACTCATGAATTTTTCATAGTAGAGGAGTATGATGCAGGTGCATCGCTCCAAGCCAGCTATGCATCAGCTAGACAGCACATCGAAGTGCATGTTCAATGGAGAGGAGAGGTGCAACCCTCTCACTTTCAAATTTAAAATTTTGAAATTATATTAAATGTTGTAAGGCTGAAGAGCCAAAATCCATGCATGTGTGTAGGCTTTAGATAAAGGTTTCCTTAAATAGTTGTAAAGTTGAGATCTAGATCCGATTCAGACTAGACAACCATTCAATGTGATTCATTGTAAATTAATGAGAGTTGGTGAAGATGGAGGGAAGAGCTCGAGGAGCCCCCTTTTGTAAAAAATACTTTGTATCCGTAGGAGTTAGTCAATAGAGTCTATAGAGAAGCAGAGAAGAATAGAGAGAATAGGGATAAGAGAAGATCTGAGACTCTATTGTAGTCCGAGCTCGAACACATTGTAAAGAGGCATTTCATATAAATACAATCAGAGCAGTTTTTCCTGCATGTTATTCTATGTATGCTGATGAATGTATTTATGTGTTGATGATATGTTGTAGATGTATGTTAGATGTGAATTTGCAGGGATAGGTGTCTTTCACTATCTGTTTAGAGTTCTTTGATTTCAAGTTTGGGTTCTTTGTGGTTTCATACAAGAGGTTGCATGACAGAACGTTGCGGGTTCTGTAAGCTAGTGCAATGAGTGCACTTATGAATTTTGTGGAATTTCAGACAAAGACATGCCAAGAGGGCACACCAGAGGAAGTATTAGACTTAGGAGGAAGCCTTAAGGTTGATGAACATCTTGGCAGTGAAGACTGTGCAAAGAAAAGAACAGAGAAAATAGAATCACTAAGGGTTCTGTAGAAGCTCTGCCAGGAGGGCATTGAGCGTGTGCATAGAGTACACAAGAGGAACTCTATTTCAAGTTCAACGAAGACATAACTACTGAAGGTTCTATAGAGCTCTGGCAAGAGGGCATTGAGCGAGTGCATAGAGTGCACCAGGGAACTCTATTTTGAGTTCTAAGGAAAGGGAAGTGTCAAGGAGAAGGCACTTACGTGGTTACTGAATACCCTGCAGACTCAACAAGGAGTGCTTGAGCATAAGTTTCCAAAGGGCGCTTATATCCCTTCAAGGAGATAAAGGGACAAAGGCACTTTGAGATCAGAGCCACAGAAAAACTCAGATGAATAGCACAATTATGGGCAGAGGCTCTATGAGGTGTGCATCGAGCAGAAGAACGCCAGGAGGGTGTGAAGCATTTATTTGCAAGAGATACTTTGAATTGAGTTATCTGAAAAACTCATCAGCACAAGGAGTGTGTGAATAAGAACTTGTCTGAAGTTCTTAAGCTCAGAAATAATAGCATAAGGAGTGCGCTCGGAGTGAACTTGTCTCAAGTTCCCAAGATCAGGAGGAAAAACGCCTTTGCACACAGAGCAATAGTCGAGAGGAGCAGGAAGTCGAGGAACCCTTTGAGGTTTCACAAATCGACCAATCTTAGGAGGTACAACATCCTTAGAATACAGGCAAGAGCCGAGGATACAGGCTTCGCAGCAAAAGCAAAGGATGAGGCCTTTGAAACTTTGGAAATCTTCCAAGGTGAAGGAAGAAGCACAAGCTCAGGAGGGAGAATAGCTATCGTTGGATTAGGTAGAGGATGAGATCTGGACCATTGAATCTACGTCTAGGCAATAGGAGGAGAGTGCGTAGGAGAAAGAGATCTGGGCTATCAGATCTGGGCACACAGAATGATAGCCATCGGATGCAAGAGAAGGTGCACGAGTTTTAACCCTCATATATGCAAAGGTGAGGACTCACGAAATCCTGAAAGCATCGTGACCATCCACAAGGAGGACACGTGGCAAGTGGTCTAGGTTTTGAGCAAATTCCCGAAAGGATGTGGGCCGTTGATCTAGTTGGATCGTAGCCATTGGTCCAAGAGGGACATGGACCATTGATCTCTCAGCAGAGATATTTTGGCATTTCGGCATTTCAGCTACCGGGAGATACAAAGTGCAAGATTCAGGAGCTAGGGATCTTGGTGTTGAAACCCTCGAAGTTGCGAAACGTGATGTATCTTTGGAGTGGGGCTACGGTCATACATTTCGACATTTCGGGGTTTTTCTTTTCAGTACTTCTGATGACAAGGAGCCGGGGATCTTGGTGTTGAAAACCCCGAAGTCGCGAAATGCAACGTGTATTTGGAGAAGGGTTGTGGTCACGGAGGACGCAACCACATAGAATTGAAAGGAGATTTTGACATTTTGGCATTTTGGGTTTTGGGGATTGAAGAGTCAAGAGACTCACAACTTCAAGATTCTTGAAGTCGCGGAACTCGAAATCCCTTTTCGGAAAAGGTTGCAGTCATATCTGGTGGCCGTGTACAGGTGAAGACTCACACCTGGTGCATTTCTTGTGCCAGTGTATTTTTCATGAAGGACCTGTGGATCAAATTCGTGGGGTTCCATTGAGGGCCAAAAGAACTATTTCAGTCCTGTGGATTCAGAAAAAGAACGATCCTATGCGGATTTCGGCCCGAGGGCAAGGGGGGTCTGCATCAAGAGGGGAAGTGCAACTTCTTCCATTTCTTCGATGTAGTTTTGGTAGAAGAAGGAACCTCTTATAACCCTGGTGGAGGAAGTGGTGAAAAATCTCTTTGTGGGGAAGGACAAGCTTCCTCCTCATCTCCTGTGACCAGCTTGCTGACCTCTAAAACTTGAACAGGGGATTTGCCCTTTCTCTTCCTACTAGTCCCTGCTTTAACAACACTGGTGGGTGATAAAGGACTTGCATTCTGTGATTGAGGAGTAGATGCTAGATCCAAATTGAAGTGAGAAGAAACAATAAAATGTTCCCATGAAATCTCTTTCTTACCCAATTCCTCAGAGACTAGCATTCTGATCAATCTAGAGTGGAAAAGGCTCGTATCCACATCCTTAGACTTGGATTGAATCCTGTCTGAAATCTTACCTATGATCCTTAACAAATAATAGGTAATATTCATTTCAACTTTACTAGTAAAATGCAGCAAAAGCCTTATATGGTACTGGTACAATGTGTTAAATCTCCCTTCACATGTAAAATATCTCTGGATGATCTTCAATATCCTGTCAAACTGTTCAATCAATTGATTCCTTGGCACACCTTTAGATAAATCATTGGCTTGATGTTCAAGTTTAAGGATATTGTTGGCATAGGATGAGTTCAAAGACATGGCTTTGAACCACTTTTCACCTATTGTAGGGATTCTTGTTGCAGCTGAGATAGTCGATTCAGTCACCTCAAATTCCAAATCCCCGACCTTGGTTCTCCTGCCATCAAAATTTAATGCAAATAGTCTTGTCACCTCTAGATGACCTCTTTGCATATTTTGGTAGAAAGAGAGGCATCCCACTTTTTGAAATACCTCTCTTGCCATGGGCTCTATATCAAAAAGATGCATATCCACTGGGTCTGTCCTAACCACCTTGCCCCCTTTGTGTGTCTTCTTCAATGGAGGAGTCTCCATGGCTTAGAATGAAAGCTTCTTAAGGCTTATGGGGTAGTAATAACCAAGAAGACTTAAAATTGAGCTTCAAATGTACAAGGTTGAGCTTTTAAAATAGACTGGTGCTAGTAAGCTAAGTTTTGACTATGGGAATCCCACCCTTAGATTTGTACAGGTATTGAGAGTTTGGACAATGAGGGGGTAATCTGCAATTGGCCCTTTGTAGATGAGTAAAAATGCTTAACTCAAAAATGAAAGGAAGCATGGGAAACACAACACCTCTAGGTAGTGCGACTCGTATGCAGAGGATAGACTATTTATATGCTTGTAACCTCAGTATCTATGGAGATCAGATGTAATCAGACTTTGATACAAGCAAATGAAGTTCATAGGTTTGAAAATGGAGGAGACAAGGATATGATGCGAAGATGATTCCCTTACAACTGTGAAGCTTGATAAACCAAACTTTGAGTGCTAATTCTTTGTGAAAACTAATGTGCAAAGGAGGAAACACGGGATACCTGTGGAGTAGACACCTATTTGAAGCTTCAACAAAATATCAGGATGAAGTCACGAACATTTCAACCCTCAAATCTACCTCAGCATCAGATTTGGTCGCACCGTTGTCGCCTGGTCAAAACTATGAGTTTGAGCAGCGCAACATTCTTGAATTTTCAAATCATAAACCATTATCAAGGCTCGTAAATACGAGATCATGGAGGTATCTTTAACCAACTCCTGGCACTGAAAACAAGGAACATGACATCAGTCGTGGTAATCATAACTCATGGTGGAAATCATGATGAATGGGAAAGGTGCTACAGAGTCACCTAATGAGTGGGAAACGCTCCAATTTAAAAAAATGATTGGACAAGTAAACAAGGAAAACAAGGCATGCCCACGAGGTCATGAGTGAGGAAAATGGTGTGTCACATCAGTCTAGTCATGGGAGGGGAGGGATCGATCCTAGTGACAAATCATGAAGGGGTCCAAAATTTAAGTCATGAACTAAAAAGGTTTTAAGTCCAAAAATCAATTTGAGGATCAAACTAGAGATATGACCTGAAACTTTATTCATGTAAGGGGTCCTACCAAACATAAACTTTAAAGGGATGAAACTTAAAAAATTTAAAGTCTAAGGCTTAAAAAAGGATAAAAGCAAACTAAAAACCCAAGGCAATTTAGTGTGATAACATGCCCCACATAACATTGAATGTTACAAATGTCATAACTATGGACACATAGCTAGTGATTGTAGAGTCATGATCGATACTTCCATGAAAGAGAACACTGATATCAGATATAATAAATTACGAATAAGAAAACACAAAGAACAGGTGAACAAAGAATAGGTCCTAGAGATCGCAAGATTAGCAATAAAATGAGATGAAGAAAATTATATAGAGAAAAATAAATGTGTCAGATACAGAAAAGTTTGGAAAATAACTGAAAGAAAAGAAGGACATGTAAATAAGGAACATGTTCAAGAGATTTTACTTTCAGGCATTGTAGTGAAAGATGAATCCATAGACATAAAGAAAGAAGTTAGAGCTTAGAGAGATGATAAATTTACTAATGAAGATTATGATGAATACACTTCAGAGAAGGAATTGTTTTGAGCCATCCGACTTAGAGACTCCTAGATAATATGAATAATAGACAGGGGGGTCTATGCGGTAGCTGAGATAGACCAGAGAACCATCCTTTGAGAATCTTGCGAAATTTGAGTAGACAGATTCAGTGCATTCAATTAGAAAAAGTACAATATGATAGATTAATCAGTTGTAGTAGTACTTCATGATAGTACAATGACATATGAGTCAAAATTGTGGACATTTGTGTAGCAGAGTCTTGAACAGTATGGACAGATATGGACGTGAAATCAAATTTTCTGAATGGGGAACTTGAAGAAGAAGTCTTCATTGAACAACTGGTTCCTAGAGCATGGTAATCTAGACTGGATAAATATCTACAATAGGAAAGGTTCAAAAAAGGAAGTGCAGACAACAACATCTACATCAAGGTAACTCAATATGGTATTTTATTAATTGAAGTTTACATTGATGATATTATTTTTGGAAGTAATGATGTCAGGTTAAGCCAGAAATTTGCAAAGGATATGTAGAATGAATTTGAAATGTCATTACTTGGAGAACTATCCTTCTTTCTGGGTCTTCAGATACATCAAAGCAACCAAGGAATTTTTATTTTTCTCAAACTAAGTATATCGGAGAAATGCTAAAGATGTTCAGAATGGAAGATTGCAAACCAGTTACCACTCCTATGAAAACTAGTTGCAAGTTGAGAAAAGATGATGATTCTAAGTATACAGACCAGAGTCAATACAGGTCAATGATTGGTAGCTTACTATATGTGATATCATCCAGAATAGACGTAATGCAGGCATTTGGATAGGTGGCACAATTTCAAGCAGCACCAAAGGAAACACATGTCTTAGTGGTGAAGAGGATTTTCAAATATCTCAAAGGAACACAAGAGTTTGGATTATGATATCCAAAAGGAAAGGATCTATCACTTTTTTCCTACATAGATGCAGATTGGACATGTTGCATTGATAACTGATGAAGCACAAGTGGAGCAACATTCTACCTGGGTGAGTGTTTAGTATCATGTCTAAGCAAGAAACAATCATCAATATCTTTATCTACAACTGAAGAAGAGTATATTGAAGCAACATGATGTTGTACACAGGTTCTATGGATGAAACAAACTCTGACAGATATAAAGGTTGAGTATGATGAGCCCATTCCAATATATTGTGATAATAAAAGCACCATCAATATCTCAAAGAACCCGGTGATGCACTCCAATAAAAAACATATTTCAATCAAGTATCACTTTCTACGAGAACAAGTTGCAGATAAGAACATCATAGTTGAATATGTGAGAACAAAAGAACAAGTGGCAAACATCTTTACAAAACTGCTTTCACAAGAATCCTTTGAGTATCTTCACCAGAGACTCAGAGTAATTTATACTCCAAAATGAATGCTTTTGAATGCTTATCTTATATGTCTTAGATTTAAACAAGGAAGCACCATAAAGAGGAAAATTTAGGCCGGGATATCAGTTTGAGGAAGAGTTCAGTCAGGGGGATTATTCCCAAGGACAATTCAGTTGGGGGGAGAAGCCCTGGATGGAAATATACCTTTTCCATTGATGAAAAAGGGGAGATATTTATCAAATGCAGGATAAAAATTCTTGGAGAGAGAGCACAAAGACATGGTTCCAAGGGGATCAATGGTCACATGGGGAGAATGATTTAAATGACTTTAGTATTGCATCAAAGTGTTTCCATCAATGCCAAAGGGGGATATTTTTGATTAATTGGGTTGGTTTTCATTGATTTCAACCCTTGAAGAAAGTCTGATAGTGAATTCCGGTAGCACAAAGGTTTGAGTAATGGACCCAAGTTTGTTTGATGTATAATGGTATGAGTTTTAATATATTTGAAAGTAAGAATATTCTATATGGATAGTACATGTTATGCCATTTCCAATGGTATGTGGAACGCCACATAACTCCTCATGGTTAGAGAGTTATGGCCATGTGAAGTTGGAGAACCCTCACGAGTAATCTAGAAGCCCCCAAAGGTCAAAGTAGTCAAAGTGGTTGCAAAGAAGAAATTATTTAAATAATAAAGTGAAGTGATGAGTGTACTATAAGTGAAAGTGGATACAAAATAAATTATTTAAATAATAAATTTAATGGAGAAATTACTAAGTGGACAAGTGGTTAGAAGTGGGTTAGCCATAAAATAAGGAAATTGGGTTAAGATGGTTAGAAGGTAATTTAAATAATAAAGTAAAGTGATGAGTGTACTATAAGTCAAAGTGGATAC
>ML788065.1:372459-390750 GCA_009831015.1 Picea engelmannii
CTGGTTTTCACAGTAAAGACTTACTGCCACTAAGATTAATGATTCGAAGTTAAAATTGAGAGAAATTGTTAATAATTTACAATAACTGATTCACCCCCCCCCCTCAGTTATTTCATACCTGTAACATAAACTAATATTCCATGTGGGGCACGCTCTACAAGTTCGCTCTTTAGAATAATACAGAATTCAACAAGGTATGCCATTTTTGTTATAACTCCTTTTTTGAGAGGTTCCAAATAGTGAAATCTGGAGAAATTGCATAAAAGATATCGAAGAAAATTGTATACTGTTTTTAGATCTTTATTCATTACAGGTACATAGTTATGATTATTGAAAGTTAGGGTTGTTGACTAATCCAAAACTAGTCATGTGAGACTAAAGTAAAGTTTGATGAAAATGCTAGTCTCTTGTTGTTAAAGTTAAGGACGGTTTGCAGGTATGTGATCATATACACCAGGTCTAGTACAGAGTTACAAATCAGATTTGGACGATCAAATTGATGAGGGATTTTGGTTGAGGTACATGTTGGGTACATGGTTGAGACAAGAAGTTGATGAGTTGGCACATACATGAGGTGTATAGTTGATGATGTTGGTACATCTTGATGAGTCATAGTTGATGAGTAGTTGATAAATGATTGGTACATGGTTGGAGGCACTTGTTAGTAGTATTGTTGACACATGGCTTGTGGATGGTGTAGCATACTTGTATTGGTATATTATTAGAAGCACATATTGATCTTGGTGATGATTATGAGTTGTTGTGTTATGCTTGGTTGATGCACATCTTTGAGAGTTGTTTTAGTGATTGATATTGGTGAGTAGATCTGATTTGGTTGATAATATTGATGAGACAAGTTGTTGTGATAGGTTGTTTGGACAAGTTGTTGTGACGGGTTATTTGTACAGGTTTGGTGCATGGTTGATGAACTTGTTCATGGTACAGGTTGAGGTACAAGTTGGTGCATGGTTGATGCAATTGTTTATGGTACAGGTTGATTACAGGTTGGTGCATGGGTGATGCACTTGTTTATGGTACATGTTGATTACAGGTTGATGCATGGTTCAGGTTATTGGTACAGGTTGGTTGGTGCATGGTTGATGTACTTGTTTATGGTATAGGTTGATTACAGGTTGAAACATGGTTCATGTTATTGATACAGGTTGTTTGGTGCAGGTTGATTAGTACAGGTTTACAACAGTATATCTCATATAGTGTGACAATGGTTCCATCATTCTACTTATATGTCAGGGAAGTTGGACGGGGCAAGGACAGGTGGTTGTAGCCACCTTCCGGTTGTAGCTGGAGAACATAGCGGGTTGTAGCCTCCTTTTGGTTGTAGCCAGAGAATTTGGGGAGTTGGAGCTTCCCTCAGGTTGTAGCTTGAGAAACTAGGGGGTTGTAGCCTCCTTCTGGTTGTAGCTACATAATTGGAGCTTCCTTCATGTTGTATCCTGAGAAACTAGGGGGTTGGAGCCTCCTTCCAGTTGCAACTAGAAAACAAAAGAATTTGGTGCTTTCAATGAATGTAATTCTTAAAGACATATAAGAAAAAAAATTCTGTGGTTTTCTCCCACTTTGGGTTTCCACATAAAAACACTGGTGTAATGTGTATGTTATGATTACTTATTTTTTCATTGTTTGTTTACACTGCAACTATTGGATGATAATGCTACATTGATATAACACTTGCATTTATGGTTAAAAAGGATTAAATTACTCTATTAATGATTCACCCCCTCTCAGTAATCCAACACCCATGCCTCAAGACAATATTCAATATGCTCAACTGGATTAGATAAACCATCATATGTCTCCAAAGTTATTATTTGACTCTGTTGATTATTTGGGTTGGTTGTCATTGATGTCAACCCTTGAAGAAAGTCCAATAGCAAATTCCAGTAGCACAAATGTTTGGGTAATGGACCCAAGTTTGTTTGATGTATAATGGTATGAGTTTTAATATATTTGAAGGTAATACTATTCTATATGGATAGTACATGTCATGCCATTTCCGATGGTATGTGGAATGTCACATAACTCCTCATGGTTAGAGAGATATGACCATGTGAAGTTGGATAACCCTCATGAGTCATCTAGAAGCCCCAAAAGGTCAAAGTAGTCAAAGTGGTTGCAAAGAAGAAATTATTTAAATAATAAAGTGAAGTGATGAATGTACTATAAGTCAAAGTGGATACAAAAAAAAATAAAAATTAAATAATAAAGTTAATGGAGAAATTACTAAGTGGACAAGTGGTTAGAAGTGGGTTATCCCTAAAATAAGGAAAGTGGTTTAAGATGGTTAGAAGTTAACCCCTTGAGGAAGCCACATAAAAGTATAAATAAGAGACAAGGGTCTCTCATTTTAATAACACTTGAGCATATTGAATATCTATAAATGAACAAGGTAACCAAAGGATATCTAAGGCGAATTTCAGAGGGAAGGTGAAGTAAAGAAGGCCGAAATTCAAGGGAGGATAAATTCTTTTGATGATGCTTTCTAAGGTATGCTATTTACATGCCATCTCACCATTTTCACAATAATGTTTTTTCTAGACTGATTCAAACCATGAAATTTGGAGTCCGTTCAGGAAACATATCCAAGTAGCTATGATAAAAATTTCATCTTGTGGGTCATTGTATTTTTGGAGTTACACGCCGTGGAAAATAGGGTTTGTGGCTATTCCCGAAACTAGTCTAAAATAGGTGTTTTGGGTAAAAATATCATAACTTCCTCATAACAGATCCAAATTAAGTAAGACAAAATGTATTGGTTACATTAAAGTATTTAGTATTTTTTGTACCATTTTCATATCCATACAACAAATATTCCATGCGGGGCACGATCTACAAGGTTTCTCTCTAGAATAAGCCATAATTCAAAAAGGTATGCCATTTTTTCTATAACTCCTTTTCTGAGAGGTTCCAAGTAGTGAAACCTGGAGGAATTACATAAAAGAAACTGAAGAACATTGTGTACTATTTCCATATCTTTATTCATTATAGGTACATAGTTATGATTATTTCAAGTTAGGGTTGTTGACTAATCCAAAATTAGTCATGTGAGACTAAAGTAAAGTTTGATGAAAATGATAGTCTCTTGTTGTTAAAGTTAAGGTTTGCAAGTATGTGATCATATACACCAGGTCTATTACATAATTAAAAATTAGATTTGGATGATGAAATTGATGAGGGATTTTGGTTGAGGTACATGTTGGGTACATGGTTGAGACAAGTAGTTGATGAGTTGTTACATACATGAGGTGTATAGTTGATGATGTTGGTACATATTGATGAGTCATAGTTTATGTGTATTTTATGCATGATTGATACATATTTGCTGCATGGTTCATGCACTCATTGATGGTACAGGTTGGCGAATGGTTGATGCACTTGTTTATGGTACAGGTTGATTACAGGTTGTTTGGTACAGGTTGTTATAGGTTTTTTGGTGGAGGTTGATTGGTACATGTTTACAATAGTATATCTCACAATGATAGTGTGAAAGTGGTTCCATCATTCTACTTCCACGATACAGAGGTTGGACAGGGCAAGGACATGTGGTTGTATCCACCTTCTGGTTGTAGCCAGAGAACATAGGGTGTTGTAGCCTCCTTCTGGTTATAGCGAAATAATTGGGGATTTGAAGCTTCCCTCAGGTTGTATCTTGAGAAACTAGGGGGTTGGAGACTCCTTCTAGTTGCAACTGGAAAACAAAGGAAGTTGGTGCTTCCAATGAATGTAATTCTTAAAGACATATAATAAAAAAACATTCTGTGGTTTTCTCCCACTTTGGGTTTCCATGTAAAAACATTGGTGTACTGTGTATGTGTATGATTTCTTATTTGTTCATTGTTTATTTACTCTGAAACTATTAGATGATAATGATACATTGATATAACACTTTCATTTTATGGTTAAAAATGATTAAATTTCTCTATTACTGATTCACCCCCCTCTTAGTAATCCAACAATTAGTATTAGAGAAAGTTCCTTCAGAAATCAATTTAACCACTGAAAGGTAGATCAAAGAGAGAAAAAACATGTATAAAAATGGAATACCACAGTTTGATGGAAAAAAGTATGCATTATGGAGCAGAAGCATGAAAACATATATATATGCACAGGTATTTGAAATTTGGCAATCATTAATAGATGGATACAAAGATCCAATAGTTCCGCCAACAAGTGAAAAAATAATGAAACTTAGTAAAAATAATTCCAAATACACAAATGCACTTCTGAATGGTCTTGGTGAATCAGTATATACCAAATTTGTACATTGTAAATCCGCTAAAGAGATTTGGGAAAAACTTCAAAATATTTATGAAGGAGATTCAAAAGTAAAAGCAGAAAAACTTCAAACTTACAGAGGCCAATTCAAACAATTAAAGATGAAGAAAGATGAGACTATCGCAGCTTATTTCTTACGATTCGATGAAACAGTGAATGCAATCATAGGATTGAGAGAATAAATTGAATAATCTATACTTTTTCAAAAGGTACTAAGATCTCTTCCTATGAGATTTGATCCTGTTGTCGCAAGAGTTGACTCTAGGCTATAAAAGAGCCAAGCCTTAGCACATTTTTAAAAGAAATAAATCTTGTTGATTGATCAGTCATAGGAGGCTTCTAGAACTAGGTTGAAAATAGTCATTCCACTCATTTATAGATCAGAAATGAAAAGGCATGACCTTGTTTGTCTAATTCATTTTAAAATCATGAGGATGGATAGAAGATAGGGGATGAACAAAACTGAAAGAAAAATCAAAGTATCTGGTCTTCCTTTCAATAGAAGAAATAACATTGAACTTCAAATATCTGAACACAGGTTTTGTCTCACTCATAGAAAGACAGAGGAAAGGCTGTGAACAAATAAAACTTGTAAATAAGGCAAAACAATTAAGATGCAGGTCTTGTTCTACTCACGGAAAAATAGAGGAAAAACTACACTTTAAGGAATGCTTTAAACTAGCTACAGCAGAGGTATTACTGAATTGTAACCATTACAAGCTGAAATAATGAATGGAAGGAAGAAAGAGCAGTGATGAAAACTTCAGAAACAATAATACAGGAAAAAGACAGAATTAGACAGTGACAAAGTATAGAATCTCTTGGCATTATGTTCTATATTTGCTGAAAAAGAATGCATTACAAACCCAGCCTCCGAAAGGCTCCCGGGCTCTTCCTCCCCTTAGGTGTTACATACATTATTCCTTTTAAAAGAGAAAAATTCTAACATAAAACTCTTAGCGTTCCGGGAAATATGAACCGGTTCGCCTTCTATGGACTGTGCGAATGGCAGGTGCGTCTACCAGATGCTCCGCAGGCTGCTTGAACCATCGCTAATCATTTTGACAAGTGGAGTTATAGATGAATTAAATAAACGTAGGGAGCTACAGCTACCCTAGACCTCAAAAAGGACGTAGTGTGCCATGATGATTTGCAAAGAGGTGATCGTGCAAAATATGACCGTTGTTGGTGGAGCTAAATTCATAACAGACGAAATCTCTACTCTAGCCTTGTCACTTGATCTTCTTTCGAGCCATTCGGCCAATGTAAACAGGAACAAATCCCCCAATCCAATAGTGCCCAAAACTGCAATAAGCATGAGCACATTTATGTCCAGCATGAAATTGCAGATGGCTACGAAACCCTTCAGCAATATAGGTAGAATACCTACAGCTATGGAACCTAAAGCCACCCACTGGAGAGGACGATACAAATACTGGAACAAAGATATTGCAAGGAAAAACCCAGAAGCTAAAGTGTAAGGACTAGGCCATTTTCTTGCACTTTTCAACTGCCCAACCACTCGAAGGCTCACATCTAGCCTCACCTTATTTAATGCCTTAACTATCTCTGATGGCGGGATGAGGCTTGAATCATGTAGCAGAGTCATTGTTCTGAAACGCGCTCCACAACATCCAGAGGCTGAAGAACCCTCTCGACCAGAGGCACCTCCGATGGACAGCAGATGCCCAAGACGTTGAGAGTTGTTTTACACAATTCATGGTTATCGCCTGAGATCTGAGTCACTTGTTCTGCATCTTTCGTCACCATGTCTTAGAGAGAAGTTCTTCTACGACAAGAAAAATGCCATCTGTCGAAGAGCTTCTTTGCACTTACATACTCCCTAGCAGTGAAATATTCTCGGCCCATCTCTCTACCGATACAGTAAACCCTTCTACTAGATTCGACCAATCGATATTGTTCACCTCCATGAAATTCGAAAGGTAGTCCTTCTTTGGATTCGGAATCGGGGTTCCATGTAGCAATCTGTTGTAGTCTCTCGGCAGAGGGGGGCGAATAATGAAACAACACGTTTCTAACGGTAGGTATTCTCTGTCCATTTGTCTGGGCATTTCTAGCATGTAAAAAAAAATGTCTCTCTGCCTCTTCCAATCTGACCCATGCTCTGTTCCTCTAGTTATTCCCTGACCTCATTTCTGACCTCTTTTCTGCCAGTCTGGACAAGGGTTTTAGAGTAACGACTCTTGGCTTTCTTCAACGCGCAAAACCCCTAATTTGCCTCATGTCCGCATGAAAAACCTTAATGCATGCAACCAACGAGGCATTGCATCCGAGCGACCGACGTGAAGAATCCTTGCACAACTTTGTAGCCGAAACCATTGCTAGGCTTTCACAGCATAGAGAACCTTCCCCATAATGCTTGAATCCTTCCCAGCTAAATAATTGTCCACCTGATAATACCTGCGGTTGGACCATTGTATCTTTCTCGTCATAAAAATGGAAATTGATGAAAACAAAGATGTAATTTACGACGCAGGTCTTTTTTTTTCCCAGAATCCACTGACATCGTCTTGAGTGTAGAGTTGAGGCTCTGCATACCATTCATCAACTGTCCGAGAATCCATTGACTGCAAGTTCTGGATTTCCGTTTCCAAATCATGTATTTTTGATAAACTTTTAGACATAGCCATGTCTCCAGCAGAGGTTAGAATTAAACTCTTATCAGTCTTGATAGTTTTAGATTTTAAATTACTAGTTCGACCAACTATTCTCCATATTGAGACCCATTTCCCTCAGTTGAAGCATTCTCCTTTGTATCTTGCTTATCATTCTCAACAATTGACTCTGAAGACGCCATGAAGCTTGCATTTTCCACAGAAAACTTGCATTCCAAACCCAATGATATTGAGTCGGGAACATATGGACGTTGTACACTTGCATGCCTCTCCCAAGTAATGGGGAAAAAATGATCCAGTTCTGCAGATATCTTTCCTTCAGGAGGCTGTAGAACCTTTGCCAATTTGTGAGCTCCATATCCAAATGCACTTCATATATGATAGAAGTTTTCTTTGCTCACACTCTTCCCATGATTATTATTTTCACGTAATGGATCAACTACATTCAATAACTTGGAGATAAATTGTCGACTATTACTATCATGACCATTTGGAACATCAGAGTACTTATCAATACATTTCTTTAGAAATTCCTTGCTAAGCAACAATTTGCCTCCATCTGTTTGAGGTGGTTCAGCTGTTATTTGTGGAAGAGCGACTTTGGCAATAGGACCCTGTATGCTGACACAATAATTGTCCCAATCAAACTTGCTAAAATAATCCAGAAATCTAAATAAAACCTCTAGTGGACCCTGTAGTGATACATGGAAAAGATGAAAAATATACAGGACCAATGTCTCCAAAGCATATGTCGAAATAAGTCCATGATGAGCGCCAAGAATACGGCTTTCATAATAGCACCATGCTTTATCAAGTATAATACTACATTTGAATAAGTTTTTCTTCCCAATCAACAGATTAACCTCCTCAAGAAAGCAAAGGGTAACAAGTCCTCCAAGCTGATTGAAGGAGATGTCTACAACAATGTTTTCAACAAGACATTTCACAAGCTTGACCTTGGGCAGAACAGTCAATTTTGATATCTGTTACAACATCGACTCCCTCTAGGGATGGTACTTTCTTGTAAAGTGCCAAGAATAGTAGACCAGGTGCCTTCATCCATTGGGCGATCTGAATTCATCCTCATCAAATCCTGAACCCTGTCACTTTACTCGCATCGTTTCAGAACGAAAACCCACTTATTCATCCATCGGGATAAGGAGTCGTAATGCTTTAAAATAAAACCATACTGGATTCAAAACTTAACTGAAAAACATATTGAAAACCTTCGATGTAATCTAATGCTTGAAGTCAAGATTATTTATATACATCACCTACTCTAACTACTGAAAAATTTTCACTGAATCAAATGATAGGAAAATGCTAGTGAAGCCAATCCAATAATTGCCTACTTATTTGAAACTTTCTCACACTTTCTTCGAGCAGGCTGAAAAAGGAAACCAACAACTCCCATCTGACCTGTTGGTGATCATGGATTTTCAAACCTTTCATCAATTCTTGTGACCAAATATTCATGACATAGAATATTCCTCCATTAAATGAATCCAAAAGATCAGCAAAAGGGTCTTGGAAAAATATATCGTCCTGAGGTTTTAAAACATTCGGGACTACTCTATGTTCTGATTTATGATGCTCAGGATCATTAAACATGGCAACCATATCTTTTTCATGAAACAGAGCAGAGTCTAAAATCTGATCTTCTGGCAGGAAATCATTATAAGTAGGTTCACTAACTTCTTGTAAAGTTCCATGGAATACATGGTTGTCCACATTTAAAAATAGATTTACATTTTCAGAAATGGAAGAAGTTTGAAACTCATATCCAGGACTGTGAGAAAGCTATAAATCTGTGTGAGTAGGGGCTGCAACATAGTTGTGCAGGGGTAGAACCTTCTCTTCCTTAGTTAAAGGAGAAGATGGTCTCTGTGTTTTCTGAATAAAACAACAATCATTCCTTTCTATTTCTTTTGCAGGTCGATCATGATGCCAAATATCTTCTTCTTGAGTAAGTTCACAAGATCCAGCATCTTTATGAGCCAATTCTTCCTCATACTGATCATTTTCATCAACTCGAGAAATTTGTATTGTTTCTTCCTCCTCCTCAAGAGGAATTGTATGATCTTTTTGTCTTATAAATCGTATATTACAACAATCTTCAAAAAGGATTTCAGCAGAATATATCCTCCTACAATGTTGATGAAAAAGTGTGTGAAATCATCTCAATGAAGGAATACTGGAATGGGGTAAATATTTATACCAGAGTCTAGCATCTTTTTCCAATGAAAACATAAACAATTTCATGAGGACATGTTCATGATGTACATTTAATTCCTCCATGATCTTGTGTAATTCAAGCAAATGTTGACTAGGATTGTCATCCTCATATTCTCCAAATTTAGGAAGGATATCTTCCCAAATTTTAATGTCTGGAACAGTGTTTGGAAAGCCATAAACATTTGTAAAGTCCAGAGGGGCAAACCTTGCAGCAATTTGAGTAGAGAACGAATTCGACATTTGAGACCAGTGGAGTCGCCAACAAAATCATGTAGAGTCTGCGAACCAAGGAGTCGCCAAGTGAATGATCATAGCCAATTGAATGCCTATCCCTTGTTCACCATCAAGAGATAGATCCGAACTTTGTCGTATCCCAGGGAAGATAACTTCATCCTCCGTCCCCGGCAGCGGCGCCAGAAAATGTTATCGCAAGAGTTGACTCTAGGCTGTAAAAGAGCCAAGCCTTAGCACATTTTTAAAAGAAATAAATCTTGTTGATTGAACAGTCATAGGAGGCTTCTAGAACTAGGTTGAAAATAGTCATTCCACTCATTTATAGATCAGAAATGAAAAGGCATGACCTTGTTTGTATAATTCATTTTAAAATCATGAGGATGGATAGAAGATAGGGGATGAACAAAACTGAAAGAAAAATCCAAGTATATGGTCTTCCTTTCAATAGAAGAAATAACACTGAACTTCAAATATCTGAACACAGGTCTTGTCTAACTCATAGAAAGATAGAGGAAAGGCTGTGAACAAATAAAACTTGTAAATAAGGAAAAACAATTAAGATGCTTGTCTTGTTCTACTCACGACAAAACAGAGGAAAAACTGCACTTTAAGGAATGCTTTAAACTAGCCACAACCGAGGTATTACTGAATTGTAACCATTACAAGATGAAATAATGAATGGAAGGAAGAAAGAGCAGTGATGAAAATTCAGAAACAATAATACAGGAAAAAGATAGAATTAGACAGTGACAAAGTATAGAATCTCTTGGCATTCTATTCTATATTTGTTGAAAAAGAATGCATTACAAACCCAGCCTCTGAAAGGCTCTCGGGTTGTTCCTCGCCTTAGGTGTTACATACATTATTCCTTTTAAAAGAGAAAAATTCTGATATAAAACTCTTAGCGTTCCGGGAAATATGAACCGGTTCGCCTTCTATGGACTGTACGAATTCCAGGTGCGTCTTCCAGATGCTCCACGGGCTGCTTGAACCGTCGCTAATCATTTTGACAAGTGGATTTATATATGAATTAAATAAACGCAGGGAGCTACAGCTACCCTAGACCTCAAAAAGGACGTAGTGTGCCATGGTGATTTGCAAAGAGGTGATCATGCAAAATATGACCGTTGTTGGTGGAGCTAAATTCATAACAGATGAAATCTCTGCTCTAGCCTTGTCACTTGATCTACTTTTGAGCCATTCAGCCAATGTAAACAGGAACAAATCCCCCAATCCAATAGTGCCCGAAACTGCAATAAGCATGAGCACATTTATGTCCAGCATGAAATTGCGGATGGCTACGAAACTCTTCAGCAATATAGGTATAATACCTACAGCTATGGAACCTAAAGCCACCCACTAGAGAGGGTGGTAGAAATACCGGAACAAAGATATCGCAAGGAAAAACCCAGAAGCTAAAGTGTAAGGACTAGGCCATTTTCTTGCACTTTTCAACTGCCCAACCACTCGAAGGCTCGCATCTAGCCTCGCCTGATTTAATGCCTTAACTATCTCTGATGGTGGGATGAGGCTCGAATCATGTAGCATAGTCACTGTTCTGAAACGTGCTCCACACCATCCAGAGGCTAAATAACCCTCTCGATCAGAGGCACCTCCGATGGACAACAGATGCCCAAGACGTTAAGAGTGGTTTTACACAATTCATGGTTATCGCTTGAGATCTGAGTCACTTGTTCTGCATCATTCGTCACCATGTCTTAGAGAGAAGTTCTTCTACGAAAAGAAAAATGCCATCTGTCGAAGAGATTCTTTGCACTTACATACTCCCTAGCAGTGAAATATTCTCAGCCCATCTCTCTACCGATACAGTAAACCCTTCTACTAGATTCGACCAGTTGATATTGTTCACCTCCATGAAAGTCGAAAGGTAGCCCTTCTGTGGATTCGGAGTCGGGGTTCCATGTAGCAATCTGTTGCATTCTCTCGGTCAAATAATGAAACAACATGTTTCTAACGGTAGGTATTCTCTGTCCATTTGTCTGGGCATTTCTAGCGTGTAAAAACAAACGTCTCTCTGCCTTCTTAGGACGATTCTCTGCCTCTTCCAATCTGACCCATGCTCTGTTCCTCTGGTTATTCCCTGACCTCGTTTCTGACCTCTTTTCTTCCAGTCTGGACAAGGGTTTTAGAGTAATGACTCTTGGCTTTCTTCAACACGCAAAAACCCTAATTTGCCTCATGTTCGCATGAAAAACCTTAATGCATGCAACCAACGAGGCATTGCATCCGAGCGACTGACATGAAGAATCCTTGCACAACTTTGTAGCCAAAACCATTGCTAGGCTTTCACTGCATAGAGAACCTTCCCCGTAATGCTTGAATCCTTCCCAGCTAAATAATTGTCCACCTGATAATACCTGCGGTTGGACCATTGTATATTTCTCGTCATAAAAACGGAAAGAGATGAAAACAAAGATGTAATTTACGATGCAGGTCTTTTTTTTCCAGAATCCACTGACATCGTCTTGAGTGTAGAGTTGAGGCTCTGCATACCATTCATCAACTATCCGAGAATCCATTGACTGCAAGTTCTGGATTTCCATTTCCAAATCATGTATTTTTGATAAACTTTTAGACATAGCCATGTTTCCAGGAGAGGTTAGAATTAAACTCTTATCAATCTTGATAGTTTCAGATTTTAAATTACTAGTTCGACCAGCTATTCTCCATATTGAGACCCATTTCCCTCAGTTGAAGCATTCTCCTTTGTATCTTGCTTATCATTCTCAACAATTGACTCTGAAGAAGCCATGAAGCTTGCATTTTCCACAGAAAACTTGCATTCCAAACCCAATGATATTGAGTCGGGAACATCTGGACATTGTACACTTGCATGCCTCTCCCAAGTAATGGGGAAAAAATGATCCAGTTCTGCAGATATCTTTCCTTCAGGAGGTTGTATAACCTTTGCCAATTTGTGAGCTCCATATCCAAATGCACTTCGTATACGATAGAAGTTTTCATTGCTCACACTCCTCCCATGATTATTATTTTCACGTAATGGATCAACTACATTCAAGAACTTGGAGATAAATTGTCAAATATTACTATCATGGCCATTCAGAACATCAGAGTACTTATCAATACATTTCTTTAGAAATTCCTTGCCAAGCAACAGTTTGCCTCCATCTGTTTGAGGTGGTTCAGCTGTTATTTGTGGAAGAGTGACTTTGGGAACATGACCCTATATGCTGACACAATAATTGTCCCAATCGAACTTGCTAAAATAATCCAAAAATCTAAATAAAACCTCTAGTGGACCCTGTAGTGATACATGGAAAAGATGAAAAATATACAGGACCAATGTCTCCAAAGCATATGTAGAAATAAGTCCATGATGAGCGCCAAGAATACGGCTTTCATAATAGCACCATGCTTTAACAAGTATAATACTATGTTTGAATAAGTGTTTCTTCCCAATCAATAGATTAACCTCCTCAAGAAAGCAAAGGGTACCAAGTCCTCCGAGTTGATTGAAGGAGATCTCTACAACAATGTTTTCAACAAGACATTTCACAAGCTTGACCTTGGGCAGCACAGTCAATTTTGATATCTGTTACAACATCGGCTCCCTCTAGAGATGGTACTTTCTCGTAAAGTGCCAAGAACAATAGACCAGGTGCCTTCATCCATTGGACGATCCAAAATCATCCTCATCAAATCCTGAACCCTGTCACTTTACTCGCATCTTTTTGGAACGAAAACCCACTTATTCATCCATTGGGCTATGGAGTCGTAATGCTTTAAAACAAAACCACACTGGATTAAAAACTTAACAGAAAAACATATTGAAAACCATCGATGTAATCTAATGCTTGAAGTCAAGCTTATTTATATACATCACCTACTCTAACTACTGAAAAATTTTCACTGAATCAAATGATACGAAAATGCCAGTGAAGCCAATCCAATAATTGCCTACTTATTTGAAACTTTCTCACACTTTCTTCGAGCAGGCTGAAAAAGGAAACCGACAACTCCCATCTGACCTGTTGGTGATCATGGATTTTTAAACCTTTCATCAATTCTTGTGACCAAATATTCATGACATAGCATATTCCTCCATTAAATGAATCCAAAAGATCAGCAAAAGGGTCTTGGAAAAATATATCGTCCTGAGGTTTTAAAACATCCAGGACTACTCTATGTTCTGATTTATGATGCTCAGGATCATTAAACATGGAAACCATATCTTTTTCATGAAACAGATCAGAGTCTAAAATCTGATCTTCTGGCAGGAAATCATCATAAATAGGTTCACTAACTTCCTGTAAAGTTCCATGGAATACATGATTGTCCACATTTAAAAATAGATTTACATTTTCAGAAATGGAAGAAGTTTGACACTCATATCCGGGACTGTGAGAAAGCTGTAAATCTTTCTGAGTAGGGGCTGCAACATAGTTGTGCAGGGGCAGACCCTTCTCTTCCTTAGTTAAAGGAGAAGATGGTCTCTATGTTTTCTGAATAAAACAACAATCATTCCTTTCTATTTCTTTTGCAGGTCGACCGTGATGCCGAATATATTCTTCTTGAGTAAGTTCACAAGATCCAGCATCTTTATGAGCCAATTCTTCCTCATACTGATCATTTTCATCAACTCGAGAAATTTGTATTGTTTCTTCCTCCTCCTCAAGAGGACTTGTATGATCTTTTTGTTTTATAAATCGTATATTACAACAATCTTCAAAAAGGATTTCAGCAGAATATATCCTCCTACAATGTTGATGAAAAAGTGTGTGAAAGCATCTCAATGAAGGAATACTAGAATGGGGTAAATATTTATACCAGAGTCTAGCATCTTTTTCCAATGAAAACATAAACAATTTCATGAGGACATGTTCATGATGTACATTTAATTCCTCCATGAGCTTGTGGAATTCAAACAAATGTTGACCAGGATTGTCATCCTCATATTCTCCAAATTTAGGAAGGATATCTTCCCAAATTTTAATGTCTAGAACAGTGTTTGGAAATCCATAAACATTTGTAAATTCCAGAGGGGAAAACCTTGCAGCAATTCGAGCAGCGAACAAATTTGACATTTGAGACCAGTGGAGTCACCAACAAAATCATGTAGAGTCTGCGAACCAAGGAGTCGCTAGGTGAATGATCACAACCAATTTAATTCCTATCCCTTGTTCACCATCAAGAGATAGATATGAACTTTTTCGTATCCCAGGGAAGATAACTTCATCCTCTGTCCCCGGCAGCGGCGCCAGAAAATGTTGTCGCAAGAGTTGACTCTAGGCTGTAAAAGAGCCAAGCCTTAGCACATTTTTAAAAGAAATAAATCTTGTTGATTGATCAGTCATAGGAGGCTTCTAGAACTAGGTTGAAAATAGTCATTCCACTCATTTATAGATCAGAAATGAAAAGGCATGACCTTGTTTGTCTAATTCATTTTAAAATCATGAGGATGGATAGAAGATAGGGGATGAACAAAACTGAAAGAAAAAACCAAGTATCTGGTCTTCCTTTCAATAGAAGAAATAAAACTGAACTTCAAATATCCGAACACATGTCTTGTCTCACTCATAGAAAGACATAGGAAAGGCTGTGAACAAATAAAACTTGTAAATAAGGAAAAACAATTAAGATTCAGGTCTTGTTCTACTCACGGAAAAACAGAGGAAAAATTTCAATTTAAGGAATGCTTTAAACTAGCTACAACAGAGGTATTACTGAATTGTTACCATTACAAGCTAAAATAATGAATGGAAGGAAGAAAGAGCAGTGATGAAAACTTCAGAAACAATAATACAGGAAAAAGATAGAATTAGACAGTGACAAAGTATAGAATCTCTTGGCATTCTATTCTATATTTGCTAAAAAAGAATGCATTACAAACCCATCCTCCGAAAGGCTCTCGGGTTGCTCCTCCCCTTAGGTGTTACATACATTATACCTTTTAAAAGAGAAAAATTCTGACATAAAACTCTTAGCATTCCGGGAAATATGAACAGGTTCGCCTTCTATGGACTGTGCGAATGCCAGGTGCGTCTGCCAGATGCTCCGCAGGCTGCTTGAACCGTCGCTAATCATTTTGACAAGTGGAGTTATAGATGAATTAAATAAATGCAGGGAGCTACAACTACCCTAGACCTCAAAAAGGACATGCAACATATGACCGTTGTTGGTGGAGATAAATTCATAACAGACGAAATCTCTTCTCTAGCCTTGTCACTTGATCTTCTTTCGAGCCATTCAACCAATGTAAACAGGAACAAATCCCCCAATCCAATAGTGCCCGAAACTACAATAAGCATGAGCACATTTATGTCCAGCATGAAATTGTGGATGGCTACAAAACTCTTCAGCAATATAGGTAGAATACCTATAGCTATGGCACCTAAAGACACCTTCTGGAGAGGGCGGTACAAATACCGGAACAAAGATATCTCAAGGAAAAACCCAGAAGCTAAAGTGTAAGGACTAGGCCATTTTCTTGCACTTTTCAACTGCCCAACCACTCGAAGGCTCACATCTAGCCTCGCCCGATTTAATGTCTTAACTATCTCTGATGGCGAGATGAGGCTCAAATCATGTATCAAAGTCACTGTTCTGAAACGCGCTCCACACCATCCAGAGGCTGAAGAACCCTCTCGATCAGAGGCACCTCCGATGGACAGCAGATGCCCAAAATGTTAAGAGTTGTTTTACACAATTCATGGTTATCGCCTAAGATTTGAGTCACTTGTTCTGCATCTTTCGTCACCATGTCTTAGAGAGAAGTTCTTCTACGGAAAGAAAAATGCCATCTGTTGAAGAGCTTCTTTGCACTTACATACTCCCTAGCAGTGAAATATTCTCGGCCCATCTCTCTACCGATACAGTAAACCCTTCTACTAGATTCGACCAGTTGATATTGGTCACCTCCACGAAAGTCGAAAGGTAGCCCTTCTGTGGATTCAGAGTCGGGGTTTCGTGTAGCAATCTGTTGCAGTCTCTCGGTAGAGGGGGCCGAATAATGAAACAACACGTTTCTAATGGTAGGTATTCTCTGTCCATTTGTCTAGGCATTTCTAGCGTGTAAAAAAAAAATGTCTCTCTGCCTTCTTAGGACAATTCTCTGCCTCTTCCAATCTGACCCATGCTCTGTTCCTCTGGCTATTCCCTGACCTCATTTCTGACCTCTTTTCTACCAGTCTGGACAAGGGTTTTAGAGTAACGAATCTTGGCTTTCTTCAATGCACAAAAACCCTAATTTTCCTCACGTCCGCATGAAAAACCTTAATGCATGCAACCAACGAGGCATTACATCCGAGCGACCGATGTGAAGAATACTTGCACAACTTTGTAGCCAAAACCATTGCTAGGCTTTCGCTACATAGAGAACCTTCCCTGTAATGCGTGAATCCTTCCCAGCTAAATAATTCTCCACCTGATAATACCTGCAGTTGGACCATTGTATCTTTCTCGTCATAAAAATGGAAAGAGATGAAAACAAAGATGTAATTTACGACGCAGGTCTTTTTTTCTTCAGAATCCACTGACATCGTCTTGAGTGTAGAGTTGAGGCTCTGCATACCATTCATCAACTGTCCGAGAATCCATTGATTGCAAGTTCTGGATTTTCGTTTCCAAATCATGTATTTTTGATAAACTTTTATACATAGCCATGTCTCCAACAGAGGTTAGAATTAAAATCTTATCAGTCTTGATAGTTTCAGATTTTAAATTACTAGTTCGACCAACTATTCTCCATATTGAGACCCATTTCCCTCAGTTTAAGCATTTTCCTTTGTATCTTGCTTATCATTCTCAACAATTGATTCTGAAGACACCATGAAGCTTGCATTTTCCACATAAAACTTGCATTTCAAACCCAATGATATTGAGTCGGGAACATCTGGACGTTGTACACTTGCATGCCTCTCCCAAGTAATGGGGAAAAAATGATCCATTTCTACAGATATCTTTCCTTCAGGAGGCTGTAGAACCTTTGCCAATTTGTGAGCTCCATATCCAAATGCACTTCGTATACGATAGAAGTTTTATTTGCTCACACTCCTCCCATGATTATTATTTTCACGTAATGGATCAACTACATTCAAGAACTTGGAGATAAATTGTTGACTATTACTATCATGGCCATTTGGAACATCAGAGTACTTATCAATACATTTCTTTAGAAATTCCTTGCTAAGCAATAGTTTGCCTCCATCTGTTTGAGGTGGTTCAACTGTTATTTGTGGAAGAGCAACTTTGGGAACAGGACCCTATATGCTGACACAATAATTGTCCCAATCGAACTTGCTAAAATAATCCAGAAATCTAAATAAAACCTCCAGTGGACCCCGTAGTGATACATGGAAAAGATGAAAAATATACAGGACCAATGTCTCCAAAGCATATGTAGAAATAAGTCCATGATGAGCACCAAGAATACGGATTTCATAATAGCACCATGCTTTAACAAGTATAATACTACGTTTGAATAAGTGTTTCTTCCCAATCAACAGATTAACCTCCCCAAGAAAGCAAAGGGTACCAAGTCCTCCAAGCTGATTGAAGGAGATGTCTACAACAATGTTTGTTGGAGATATGGCGATAACAGAAGGATGACGCAGATGATCAAGGTTGTAATTGATGGCAATCGATTTATGGAGAACAGATGCTGCAACACAAATGCGAACATAGATGTTGCAACACAAATGCGAACACAGATGCTGCAACACAAATGCGAACACAGATGCTGCAACACAAATGCGAACACAGATGCTGCAACACAAATGCGAACACAGATGCTGCAACACAAATGGGAACATGACTGCTGGAACACGAATGCTGGAACACGACTGCTGGAACACGACTGCTGGAACACGACTACTGGAACACGAATGCTGGAACACGACTGCTGGAACACGAC
>ML788065.1:399202-455455 GCA_009831015.1 Picea engelmannii
ACACTAACTGATTCACCCCCCCCCCCCTCTCAGTTGGTTCATACCTGTAACAATGTTTTCAACAAGACATTTCACAAGCTTGACCTTGGACAACACAGTCAATTTTGATATCTGTTACAACAGATCCTAAGATATCAACACTAGAAGAAACAAAAGATCTAGACTCAATAAGCATGGACGAACTACATGGAATCTTCACAACATATAAAATGATATCTGAACAGGAAAATATGGATATAAAAGAAGCAACTTTCAAAGAATCTAAAAGGTCAAAGCAAAAGGGAAAGCAAAAGGAACATAGCAGCAACAATGACTTCTCAGAAGATGATGAATAAGAAGTGGCCAACTTTGTCAGAAGATTGAACAAGGGAACTGACGACATATAAAAAGGTAATCTTCCATTGATTTGTTTTAATTGTGATGGTATTGGTCATTTTGCTAACAAATTTCCCCATAAGAAAAATAAGAGGAATGGTGAATATTACAAACAAACATATAAATGCCAAAGAACAAAAAATAAACATTTCAAGAAAATCTTATGCACCAAAGAAGACATCTCCTCATCAGATGAAGATGAAGTCAGTGATAGTGAGACATAAAGATTTCTATTAATGTTTGTATAATAATCTGATAAATAAGACACCGAAGAAGAATATGAAGAGGAAGAAGTTGACTACCGAGAATAATATTTTAGTGCCATAGAAGTTATAAAAAGAGAAAAGAAGAAAAACAAGAAGCTACAAGCATAACTAGACAAGAAAGAAGACAATCAAGAACTAGAACAAATGATCATGAAATTGAAGGTTTAAATAAAATAAGATAAACGAATTGAAGAATCACTCAAAGAACAACTAGAAGAAAGAGACATGATCATTGGAAATTTGGAAGCAGAGATTGTCACATTGAGAAAGGATCTTCAAAATAAAAATATGCAGAACAAATCAAAAGTTTTGGATGAAATTATCAGCAGTCAAAAGCCTCATCATGACAAGTTCGAACTTTACAATCAAACAAAAAATAGATCAAGCTCCAAAACAACAAAACAATAAACATATCCAAAAAATTATGCGGAAACAATCAAAGAGGGTAGGAAGACCTACAAGGAAGATTACATGGACACTCCTCCACCAAGAAGATTCATATTTCAGAATCAACGACCGACAGAAACAAATAGGACTCGGGAAGAAGAAGGATTCATAAAAGTAACTCCTTTTAGAAGATATTCAACTCCCATGTATCAAACTATCTTTTTTGGTTTATGTTATGCATGCAATAATTTTGGACATAAAGCTATAAATTGCAGAGCTAATAGGAGGAACATAAACAACTTTGAAAGTCATACACAAAATGGTTATCCAAGAAGGCCTATTGAAACACAAATAAAAAGGTACAAGAAGTTTGAATCATTGAGCACTGAAGTGGAATGCTACAAGTGCAACAAATTTGGACACATGGCCAAAAATTATAGAATGACAATCCTTCCTAGAGAACCACAAAATAAATACAACAATCACATACATGAACCTCAGAAGACAGCATGGATAAGAAAACATAATCAATATAGAAATAAAGAATGCACACTCTCTCTACAAGATAAGAAGAAGAAACATGGTTGGTATGTTGGCAATGGCTGTTCAAAACACATGATAGACGATACAGACATGTTTCTTACATTAAGAAAGGAAAGAGATGGATCAATCTCCTTCGGAAATGATGATTCACCTAAAATCGTTGGAAAATGCACAGTCAGAATTGGAAACAAGAATACCAAGGCAAAAAAATTTCTATTAGTAGAAGATATGAAACATAATGTTCTAAGTGTAAGTCAAATGTGTGACCAAGGTCATAAAATTACTTTCGATTCATAGAAGTGTGAGATAAGAAAAGAAGGTTCAAGAAAATTGATTGCAACAACTGCAAGAAATTCAAGCAACATATATGTATTAAGTGAAATTGAAAATGAAAAGTGTTGTCTAGGAAAGGGAGATGAAAGTTGGCTATGGCACAGAAGAATGGGCCACATACACTTTGATAACCTTGTCAAAGTCAGCAAAAAGGAAGCAGATAGAGAAATTCCCTAGATCATGAAACCAACCAACACTTTATGCAAGCATTGTCAACAAGGAAAGAAAACAAAGACCAGGTTCAAATCAAAGGAATGTTCAATGACAAGACCACTGGAAATTGTGCATACTGATCTAGTTGGACCAACTACAACAAAGGGTTTAAAAGGTGAGAAATAATTTGTATTATTAGTTAATGATTATACAAGAATGACTGCAGTTTTCTTTCTCAGGAATAAGTTAGAAGATTTTGAAAACTTCAAGGTCTACAAGGAAATGGTTGAAAATGAAATGGATTCAAAAATCAAATGTTTGAGATCTGATAATGGAGGAGAGTTCACTTCAAAGGAATTTATGGACTACTGCAGCAGGCATGGAATAAAAAGGCAATTCTCCATTGCTAAGACACCTAAACATAATGGAGTTGTTGAAAGAAAGAACATGACAATACATGAAATGGCTTGAACAATGCTAATGGATTCAAAATTGACATAAATTTTTTGGACACTGCAGTGCATACAACAATTTACATTCAAAACATAGTAATGCTCAAAAAAACAAATGACAAAACTCCCTATGAGCTATGGAAAAGAAGACCAACAAATGTGAAGCACTTCAGAGTATTTGGAAGCAAATGTTGCATCAAAATAGAAGATGGAAGAATGATAAAGTTTGACTCTTGTGTGGAAAAAAGAGTACTTGTTGGTTACTCAAGTACAAGGAAAGCATACAAGTGTTACAATATGAGGTTGAACAAAGTTGTGGAAAGTATCAATGTAACAATTGATGAAACATGTGGATGAGAATTAAAGGAAGAAAAAAATGAATAAATGGAACAACTTTATGAAGAAGAAGCAGAAGATGAATAATAAGTAGAAGGGGAAGATGAAGAGGATCAGACAGAAGTAGAAGAGAAAGTTCAACAAGTGCCTCTAAAGACACCTAGAAAACGAGTATAGAAGAATCATCCTTCATATCATATTATCGAAAACAAAGATGAAGGAGTTGAGACTAGAAGAAGAGTTCATTCACCAGAACAAACACACCTAACACTCTTATCTACGATTGAACCAAGAATTTTTGAAGAGGCCAGCAAGGATGCATTCTGGAATAAGGCTATGGATGAAGAATTGGATCAAACAAAGAATAATGACACTTGGGAATTGGTTCCAAGACCAAAGAATAAGAATGTGATTGACACAAAGTGGGTTTTCAAAAATAAATTGAATGAAGATGGACAGGTTACCAGGAACAAAGCTAGATTGGTATGTAAAGGATACACACAAGTTGAATGAATTGACTTTGAAGAGACATTTTCCCCAGTTGCCAGAATGGAAGCAATCAATTTTCTTTTAGATTATGCATGCTCCAAGAATATTAAAGTGTATCAGATGGACATGAAATCATCTTTTCTGAATGAGGAACTTGAAGAAGAAGTCTACATTGAACAACCAGAAGGATTTTGGTTGTCAGAGAATGCATATTATGTCTGTAAATTGAAGGCCTTGTATGGTCTAAAACAGGTTCTTAGAGCATGGTACTCTAGACTGGATAAATATCTACAACAGGAAGGGTTCATAAAAGGAAGTGCAGACAATAACCTCTACATTAGGGTAACTCAAGATAGTATTTTATTGATTGAAGTTTATGTTGATGATAATATTTTTGGAAGTATTAATGACAGGTTAAGTCAGAAATTTGCAAAGGATATGCAGAATGAATTTGAAATGTCATTACTCAGAGAACTATCCTTCTTTATGGGTCTTCATATACGTCAAAGAAACCAAGGAATTTTTATTTCTCAAACTAAGTATATCATAGAAATGCTAAATAGGTTCGAAATGGAAGATTGGAAACCAGTTACCACTCCTATGCAAACCAGTTGCAAGTTGAGAAAATATGATGATTCAAAGTCTACAAACCAAAGGCAACACAAGTCAATTTTTGGTAGATTACTATATGTGACAACATCTAGACCATATGTAATGCATGTAGTTGGACATGTGGAAAAATTTCAAACAGCAACAAAGGAATAACATGTATTAGCAGTGAAGAGGATTTTGAGATATTTCAAAGGAACAAGAGACTTTGGATTATGGTATCCAAATGGAAAGGATCTATCACTTATTGCCTACATAGATGCAGATTGGGTAGGTTGCATTGATGACCGACGAAACACCAGTGGAGAAACATTCTACTTGAGTGAGTGTTTAGTATCTTGTCTAAGAAAGAAACAATCATCATTATCTTTATCTACAACCAAAGTATAGTATATTGCAGCAGCAGGATGTTGTACTCAGGTTCCATGGATGAGAAAAACTTTGACAAATATACAGGTTGAGTATGATGAGCCCATTCCAATCTATTGTGATAATAAAAGCACCATTAATATCTCAAAGAACCTGGTGATGCATTACAAGATGAAGCACATTCCAATAAAGTATCACTTTCTATAGGAACAAGTTGCAGAGAAGAAAATCAGACTTGAATATGTGGGCACAAAAGAACAAATGGCAGACATCTTTACAAAAATTGATTCCAAGGGAATCCTTTGAGTATCTTCGCCAAAGACTTAGAGTAATTTCTACTCCAAAATGAATGCTTTTGAATGCTTATCTTGTATGTCTTATATTTACACGAGGAAGCACCATAAAGAGAACATTTCAGGTTGGGAGATCAGTTTCAGGAAGAGTTCAGTCAGGGGGAGCAGCTAGGGATGGAAATATACCTTTTCCATTGAAGACAAAGGGGGAGAGATTTATCATATGCAAAGGTAAATGCTTGGAGAAAGAGCACATAAGCATGGTTCCAGGGGGGAGTGATGGTCACACAGGGAGCATGAGTGATATGAATTCAATATTGCATCATAGTGTTGCCATCAATTCCAAAGAGGGATATTGTTGATTATTTGGGTTGGTTTTCATTGATGTCAACCCTTGAAGAAAGTCTGGTAGCGAATTCCAGTAGCACAAAAGTTTGGGTAATGGACCCAAGTTTGTTTGATGTATAATGGTATGTGTTTTAATATATTTGAAGGTAAGACTATTCTAGATGGATAGTACATGTCATACCATTTCCGATGGCATGTGGAACGTCACATAAATCCTCATGGTTAGAGAGTTATAGCCATCTAAAGTTTGAGAACCCTCATGAGTCATATAGAAGCCCCAAAAGGTCAAAGTAGTCAAAGTGGTTGCAAAGAAGAAATTATTTAAATAATAAAGTGAAGTGATGAGTGTACTATAAGTCAAAGTGGATACAAAATAAATTATTTAAATAATAAATTTAATGGATAAATTACTAAGTGGACAAGTGGTTAGAAGTGGGTTAGCCCTAAAATAAGGAAAGTGGTTTAAGATGATTAGAAGGTAACCCCTTGAGGAAGCTACATAAAAGTATAAATAAGATGCAAGGGTCTCTCATTTTAATAACACTTGAGCATATTGAATATATATACATGACTGAGGTAACCAAAGGATATCTAAGGCAAATTTCAAAGCGAAGGTTAAGTAAAGAAGGACAAAATTCAAGGGAGGATAAATTCTTTTGATGATTCTTTCTAAGGTATGTTATTTACAGGTCATATCACCATTTTCGCAATAATATTTCTTCTAGAATTATTCAGACTGTGAAATATGGAGACTATTGAGGAAACATATCCAATTAGCTTTGATAAAAATTTCATCTTGTGGGCCATTGTATTTTTGGAGTTACACTCTGTGGAAAATAGGGTTTGTGGCTAGTCCTGAAACTAGTCTAAGACATGTGTTTCAGGTAAAAACGTCATAACTTATTCATAACAGATCCAAATTTAGTAAGACCAAATGTATTAGTTAAAGTACAGTATTTAGTATTATGTGTACCATTTTCATATCCATACAATAAATATTCCATGCAGGGCACTCTCTACAATTTCTCTCTCTGGAATAAGCCAGAATTCAACAAGGTATGCCATTTTTTCTATAACTCCTTTTATGAGAGGTTTCAAGTAGTGAAACCTAGATGAATTGCATAAAAGACAATGAATAACATTGTGTACTATTTTCATATCTTTATTCATTGTAGGTACATAGTTATGATTATTTCAAGTTAGGGTTGTTGACTAATCCAAAATTAGTCATGTGAGACTAAAGTAAAGTTTGATGAAAATGCTAGTCTTTTGTTGTTAAAGTTAAGGAAGGTTTGCATGTATGTGATAATATACACCATGTCTATTATAGAGTTACAAATCAGATTTGGATGATGAAATTGATGAGGGCTTTTGGTTGAGGTACATGTTGGGTACATGGTTGAGACAAGTAGTTGATGAGTTGGCACATACATGAGGTGTATAGTTGATGATGTTAGTACATATTGATGAGTCATAGTTTATGTGTATTTGATGCATGATTGGTACATATTTGGTGCATGGTTGATGCACTCATTGATGGTATAGGTTGGTGCATGGTTGATGCACTCGTTGATGGTACAAGTTGGTGCATGGTTGATGCATTTGTTTATGGTACAAGTTGATTATAGGTTGTTTGGTACAAGTTGTTATAGGTTGTTTGGTGCAGGTTGATTTGTACATATTTACAACAGTATATCTCACAGTGATAGTGTGACAATGGTTCCATCATTCTACTTCTATGATAGGGTGTTTGGATAGGGAAAAGACAGGTGGTTGTAGCCACCTTCCGGTTGTAGCTGGAGAACATAGGGGGTTGTAGCCTCCTTCTGATTGTAGCTAGAGAATTGAGGAGTTGGAGCTTCCATCAGGTTGTATCCCAAGAAACTAGGGGGTTGTAGCCTCCTTCCAGTTGCAGCTGGAAAAAAAAGGAAGTTGGTGCTTCTAATGAATGTAATTCTTAAATACATATAAGAAAAAACATTCTGCGGTTTTCTTCCTCTTTGGGTTTCCACATAAAAACACTCGTGTACTGTGTATCTGTATGATTTCTCATTTGTTCATTGTTTATTTACTCTAAAACTATTGTATTATAATGCTACATTGATATAACATTTGCATTTTATGGTTAAAGGGGATTAAATTCCTCTATTATTGATTCACTCCCCCTCTCAATAATCCAACAGACTCTTCATCTTCCTACCTTTACTTGACTGGTTGTCTTGCAATGGAGGAAAGAAGTGGTATTGTATGGAAAGATTAGCCT
The DNA here is from genome assembly GCA_009831015.1 of Picea engelmannii. Classification (NCBI taxonomy): domain Eukaryota; kingdom Viridiplantae; phylum Streptophyta; class Pinopsida; order Pinales; family Pinaceae; genus Picea; species Picea engelmannii. The sequence goes on from ML788065.1 coordinate 406,419, forward strand.
CATCCTACGAAGAATGAGTTACTTTATGAGTATCCCACCATCTAGTTGGGGAAGATATCAAATCTATGTCAAGCACTAAAATTCTTTGTTCTTCCACAACCTTACCCTCCATATCAATGAGAAAACTGTGTAGATCATAAGTACCACCATAGATTGGATAATCACCTATTTCAGCCCTAATCTACCTTATTGATGTGATATTTATGAAATGTATTGAAAATTTCTCATACTTCCCTTGCTTCCAATTATTAAATGTTACTTTAGAATCCTCATCCATAGACTGAACACTCCACCAACTAACCAATCCATTTGTGGTGGAATTAATATAATCAACTCATTTTCCTGCATTCATATTATATAGATGGTCAAGGACATTTGACTCCATATTAGCATCCACAAGTTTAGTATATCATGGGCCTTTATAAGGATCTAAAGGATGAGTGACCTTCATACCATCATATTCAAAATTCACACTGTCCTTTTTAATATAAATGGAAACATATTTTTCATAAGCCTAGTCAATTCCTAATAGAGATGGATATGGATCCTTCTCGCCCATTATTTCAATAACCTCAAAATTAGCTATTGTTTTGACACCAACCAAGTCTACCTCAACATTATGTATCCTTCCTACTAGAAAAATGCAGTATTGATTCACCATCCTCAACTGAATAGGAGAATAAACTAACTTGGGTTTTCCCATTGCTTCCCAAGTATTCTTTGGAAATATGTTGACATCAGAGCCCAAGTGTAACATACCATCCTTGATCTTATAGTCATGTATATGGGCATTCAATCTGAATTCTCTTCTAGTCCTCCTCTTTCTTCTATGTACCCTACTTTCTTTCCTTTCTGGGAGGTTAGAAGCAATGAACTCTTCTGGATTTCCTTCAGCTCCCAAGGCCACTTTAATTATATTACATGACTTCTCAGTAATTTTCTCATCATCTAATATATCAAAAAATAACTGAAACAGAAGATAAAAAACTTTCTCATGAGACTTACCCAAAGAATTCAACTGAGTAGATGACTCTCAGGAAATCCTCGACTGATGAGGATTTAAATTGAAACTTGTTTCTGCAACTTTAGGTGTTGATGGACGAGGCATCCATTTGAACATCTCTATTTCATTTTTGAAGAATTATTTTTTCTATGTAGGATCATACTTAGAATTATTTGGCATAGCCTTTTGAATCTTGATGTGATGAGGGTTCTCTGCATCAATACCAGTCTTTTCTCCTCCCCTATTGATAACATTAATAGCATATCCACTCCCTTCATATACATTTATTAGTTTAGAATTGATCAAATTTTCTCCTCTCTATCTAGCATGATCTTCCCATTTAGAAATAAGATCGAGACAATATTCAGTAGCATGATTATTATTGCTACAATGTGAACATGAGGGTCTTCTTGGAAGTGGACAATCTCTAACAAGATTCCCTTTCTCATCGCAAGTGTAACAATGAATTGGCCCTCTTTCGACAATACATCCACCTTTGTATCCACCTCCACCTCTGTGACCTCCTCCAAATCCTTGAGGTCCTTCATTCACCTTGAATTTAGATCGGTCCAATATATTTGCAAGTGCATCTAGAGCAAAACATTGATTGGTAGTGAGAGAATGTGAACCACAAAAATCACAATAAAATGTATTCATAGTAGATGTATATTTTTGTAGAATGGGACAATCACGGAGAATGCCCGTAATTTCTATAGATATCACAATATTCATTAGTCTCGACTCCCTAATTATTCGAAAAGGCGTGATATTGAACATGCCCATGAAATGGTGTTGTAGCAACAACTTGCACAACTCCTCCCGATGGTCCTACTGGTGGAGATCTCATTACTAGAGGTCCTTGCACCTCTTAGTCTTAGACATTTGGTCACCAAGTGACCTTCTGTGCAACAAATTATGCACCAAACTTGTAGTCGACCCTCTTTAGGAAGGGTTGAATCTTGGATATTTTTAGTCAATGCAGAGATCTGACCCTGTAGTTGCATAATAGTGGCATCTTCAGGAGGTCTCACAACTCTCAATCTCCTCGAATAATCTGGCATAGATTCAATATTCATGGATTTCGCCAATGCTTCTCCTAGAGTGGATATCCTTTTAGTGTCAATGGGATGTGGGTTAAAGGTGGTAATCCATGAATGAACCATTCTCTTTGATGATATTCATGAATAGGTCACTAGTAGAATTTGGAAAATAAATGACTACGCGACTAAAAAATTTAGTCACGGCATGAAAAAATGACTAAATTCTACTATTTTTTTGCAACACAGTTACAAATGACTAAATAGATGACTAATTTGAATGTCGAGAAAAAAAACGCATCTAAATAATTATTCACACAAATAACAACAACTAAATAAATGACTAATTTGATTGTCAAGTAAACACAACTAAATAAATATTAGTCACACAATATATTTTGCAAACTTTATATACACTATAGCTACGTGGATGATTTAAAAAATATATTAATTATCAATGGTTATGAAAAATATATCATATTTCGTAATATTATAATATTATTATATTATATAATATTATATAATATTATAATATTACTTTTATAATAATTCCTTCTATCATTTCACTCATTTCACGACATATATGACAAATGTTGACAAATAATGTATTCAAACTACTCTTTGAAGTGGTGGGAGAATAGGGTTATATTGATCGCATTCATAATTTGACGAGGGTGCAGAAGGTTGGAGAATACATTTCTCTTCATAATTTGTTGAGGGCGCAGAGAAGGTGGGAGAATACAACACGCTTTAGGTAATTATACAACTAGTCCATGGGCATAGAGTGCATGGGTGCAATGGTAAATATTCGATGGGGCAGAGGGAGGTGTGTTTGGGGATTCAGGTAATATACAACTATTCCATGGGTGTAGAGGCAGTGGGTGCAGTGGTAAGTATTCAATGGGGCATAGGGAGGTGTATTTTGGGTTTCGGGCCTGACCAATATTGCGCAAAGGGAGTGGGTGTAGTGTTAAATATTTGATGGGGAAGAGGGAGGTGTAATTGGGGTTTCCATCCTGACCAATATTAGAGCATGTGAGCAATATTGGATCCAGTGAGGTTTGAATTGGATCTGTAGCCGACCAGAGGAGGGGGGTTTTAGTTAATTGGAACATTGGAGCTCAAAGTCGACCAGAGGAGAGGGGTTTTAGTTAATTCGAGAATTGGAGTTTGTATAGGTATATAAGTAGCTTCCATGATGGATAAAAATGTTGTGGAGAGGATGTGGAGACTTCTCAAAAGGTGAGGTAATAATTTGAGTTTGCAGGGGCCTTCTGCAGCGAAGTCACACGTAAATAGATTTATGTTTACAAAACCTAGATGTATGTTTGTATTTTCTATTTTTGTATTGGGATATATTCCTTTTTGGATATTTACATTTGAAAACCCTATATATTTATGTGGATGACGAATTTTATTTGACACATCCAATGTTACTATATCTTCCACATCTGTCAATTGAAAACTACCATCACTCTACACCTCATTAGAAATTGACCAACTTGTTATTGTGGGATGGGTGATTCGTTGCTTGTGATAATATTTCCAATGGTTCTAATTTCCAGTTCTTAGGTGAGGTGAGGAGTTGTTTTGTTAGAAAAACAGGATCACAGAGCAATAAAAAAAAAATGCGGAAATAAAACATAGAAGATACATAATACAATAGAGACATAGATATATGAAGTTCACCTAGTGTGGGATATGTCCACTAGAGAAATTGTCAGGTCCTTCCTTTTTATTATCTAGAAAAATGAAGGGATACAACCTACAACACACTTGTTGTAACTTCCTCTTCTTTCTCTCACTATCTCCTCTCTTAGAATACAATATTCATGATAATACATAACCACAATACAATTCCCTCATAATAGAGAGTTTCCTTCTAGGGAAGAAACTCTAAATAACTTCTACCATCATATCTAGGACCTTATAATGAATGGTCCATATTGACTATGAAATTACAATATTTTACAAGGAAAATTTTCCCAAAATTTCTCTTCGGGGGTGCTGCCCCTGAATTCCCCGCTAGGGGGGACCTACAAAAATTGTCTCCACCCCCCCACCAGACCCCCCTGGTGACAGTTGTGGGGGGGAAATCCCCCCAACATTCCCCCCAACATTCCCCATTATGGAATGGGGTCTAAGAATGGATGAAAAGGAATATCTGAATCAGGAAGATAATCAGGCTCCACAACCAACAATTTTGTGAGAGGTGAGGGGCTAAAGGCTAAAGGCGAATGGATTAAGTTGAAATTATAAAGGTGAAATGATTCTTTTGAAAGGTGAATGGAAGGCTTTTGGTTAATGGTGAAAGGATCTCTCAAGCCCTTACCCTTGAGAGAGTATTTCACCATTATGTTTAACTTTGAAGGCCTCACCCTTAGTAACCAACATGAGACTCTTAAATTTATAGCATATTTCTTGTACTTGCACATATTGTCTTTTGTTCAATGTTGAGACTCTTAAATTTATAGCATATTTCTTGTACTTGCACCTTATTTATATCTTCTCTTAGTTAAACATTCAATTTTTTGATAGACACTTAGTTCTTTCTCTCTCTTATTTCAATATTGATTGGGTTATTGATTTTTCACTCCCAATTTTTGTGCCTACATTGCATGTATTTTTATATGGAGAGTAAGGAATAAGTTAATATCTGAGGGAGGGATGATCATTCCATTCCATGTCTTCCATAGGATTATGTATGCCTTTGAAGGCCTCACCCTTATTAGCCAACATGAGCACTAGAAATCCTTGACATCCTCTCTTTTGTTCAGTGTTGAGACTCTTAAATTTCTATCATGTTTCTTACACTTGCACATTATTTATATTGTCTCGTAGTTAAACATTGATTTTTTTTTTATATTAGACACTTAGTTCTTTCTCTCTCTTCTTTCAATATCAATAGGGGAGTTGCTTTTGCCCTCCCACTTTTCGTACCTACATTGAATGTATTGTTTTAGTCTCATTGACCTACTTTTATGGTCATTCATTGGACATTACTAAAATTATATTACCCTACCTTATCTTATAAAGACTCAAATTGACATCAATGATTCCAAAGAACTATTGCAACACATTTGAGCTTAATGTTTCTAAATGACTATTGCAACACTAGTAAAGAGAAGACATGTCACAAGCTATTTTCAGATGGTATTGTATGAATGTATCATTATATGATGTGTGGATTGATCTATTTAAATTTCAAATTGTATGGTTGGATTATGCATTGTCTTCATTTGTTATTAGTCATAATTCATTATTAATAAAATTACAATTACTTTATTTTTATTTTTTCTATATATCGTATTTATACGTGAGATAAAATAAATTTCCTATGTTCTCTACCCTAATGTACGTTGAAATTTGATTAATCAATCTAGTGATTCTCAAAAATTGTGTCCCCATCTTCCTTTCCTTGAATATTTATGAATATGATACATGCACACAAATAGGTTTGCAATGCATCACTGGAAATATGCAAATAGTTGTAATGCTCAAGATCAATGAAATAAAGGCATTAATGGTTATGTACTATCATTTCAAAAATTTTATAATTACATGAGACCAAAATTTTACATGAAAGGAGAAAATATGCACTTGGGTCTTAAATCTCACTAAAAAAGTGTCCCACATAAGGATCCCAATACTAAAACAAGTTCTTCTAAGCAGTTTAGTAAGTCAAAATTGCTTGATTTTTTTTCCTCTGTAATGAACCTTGAATTTATGGCCTCAACAATTTCTTGTTGCATATTATTGTTCCCATTTTGATCGACATGACATATAATATGGTTTCCAATTCCAATATTTCATGCCACATATAACAAACATTTCCTATTCTACATAAAATAGTTGACAAGCCCAATTCAATGTTGAGGTTTTAGTTTATAACTGAGTTATAAATATAGTTTTTCCTAAGACAAATTTCTAAGTTAATATTAAGTACTAATATAGCTTAGCAATTAAGCTAAATTGCAGTACATAGATTCCATAACTACCCAGAATTCTTATGAGTGAAAAAATTAAAACAGGGTTGCATATCACAACAACCCTTTTTTGCGTGCAAGGATGGTAAAAAATTTCATTTGGTTTACTAAGTTGATATAGATTTAAACGATTCACACCGTAGTATTTTATTTTGATGAATATTAGTTCGAAGGGGATTGTTGCATATTTTTTTTCATGTTCCCATATTTCTCCTAGTGGGAGAGGCAAAATGAAAATCCCCCAAACCCTTTTAAATTCAAATCTCATTGGTCTGAGGATATTGAATTCAGGGATTTACGTGATAGTGAATGGAAACGTATGGACGATCGGTTGGAGGAATTTGTTGCATTTTAATTTAGTGACAATTTTAAAATTTTAAAAATAAAATTTGTTGAGTGGGCCAAATCCAAACACAAGGATCCATAAGAGTTTGATTTGGCCCACTCAAACAAATTTGTTGAGTGGGCCAAATCCAAAATCAAGGATACTGGAAGAAGAAATTTCTAACATTTTCAAACCTAACATGAATGGAATTTTCAATGAAGAAGAGATAAGTAACCTAAATATTTTGGAGCCATGAAAAAAAGAGTTTCTTGACTAGGAAGAATCAAAATGGAGGCGAAAAACTAGAGCAGCTTTGGTAGCATGGGGAGATGAAAACACCTGATTTTCTCACAACTATGAAAAGATGATGAAAATATAAAATACCATTTAAAGTGTTAAGAATGAGGTGGGAGGGGAATATCATAGGTGTTCTTAGATGATTGAGGTGAAAAAAATTCATTTCAATAAGATTTTTAAGGAATCTCATAGAGCAAATATTGTTGACATAATTTAAATGGCAATTTTTTCCTAGTTTTGTAAATCAAGATAATCTTCCAGATTTGTCAATTGAAAAATACCATCACTCTTCACCTCGTTAGAAATTTACCAGCTTGTTTTCGTGGGGTGGGTGATTCAGTTCTTGTGAGGGTAAGTCCGATGGTTCTGATTTCCATTTCTTAGGTGAGGTGAGGTGTTGTTTTTTGAGAGGTGAGGGGGTAATGACTAAAGGTGAATGGATTAAGTTGAAATTATAAAGGTGAAATGATTTTGTTGAAAGGTGAATGGAAGGATTATGGTTAATGGTGAAATGTGCTCTCAATTCCCAACCAGAATGTCTCTATCCCCTCCATGAAGACTGGATCTGGATGGTATATTGACTAATTCAGCTCCTCAAACTCTTAATTGATCATGGGTTTGATGAGGACTAATACTTCATCTCCTTCAAATCCTATTCCAAATCCTAATCTCTCGGTTGACTATGCCACTAAACATCTCCTATATATATTTCCTATGCTACTAATACAACATTTTCAAATACATGGAAATCATCGTTAACTTTCTATGAGTCAAGGTCAACAAATAAATCAAGGTACAATGTATAAAAAAATTCATAGTTTGGGTAATAAAAATTTTCCTTATCATATGAATCACTTTCTTTCTCAGATATTGTAATATGTTCCATGACAATACTGTTGATACTGAGAGGGAGGTGAATTAATATCAAGTACAATTTAAAAAAAAATTCAACTTATACTTAAACCATTCAATTATATCCAATGATAAATGAAAAATAGTATAAGAGTTACACCAATACACCACAATACACCATGCACAATATATGAGAAATAATCAATATTTATTGTTCAAGGGAAGTAATGAATTCCAAAGGTAGCTACAACTTCCAAATCTAAAGGGAGGGATAAACCTCCAAAAGGAAGATACAATCATCCAATATCAAGAGAGGGTTGACCTCTCCATCCTTTCCCCTTCCACCCAAAAATATATGAGAGATAATAAAAATTTACATTAAATTATCACCATCATCCAACCATCACATAGAACCTGATAATGATTCCTGAGACTTCTTCAACTTCTGCAATTATTAAATTATTGGAATACTGTGATCCTATAGATAATATTACTCAATGTGTTCTCTGAAATGCCTCCAAGTTTCACTCCTTGAATCCTCCCAGAAAAGGAGTTATAGAGAAAATGGTAGACCTTATTCAATTCTGGTTTATTCAGGAGAGCGAACTTATACATCATGCCCCACGCTCAATTTTTAACATCATATTCTAAAATTTTTATACAGGAAAATATAGACCGTACTATTTCCAATGCAATTGGTCTCACTTCATTTGGATTCTCTATGAAGACGTTATGACTGTTTTACCCAGAACACCTGTTTATGACTAGCTTCAAGATTAGTCATAAACCCTATCTTCCATAGAGTGTATCTCCAAAAGTATAGCGAGTAAAGAGATGGAATTTTTACCACAGGTACCTAGATATGTCTTCTCAATACCATACCAATTTAACCATATCAGTCATTCTATAAGAAACATTATAGAAAAAATGGTAAGATGACTTGTAAATAACATACCTTAGAACACATCAACAAAAGGCTTCATCCTCCCTTGAAATCCAACTTTCTTTACTTTAGATTTCCTTTGAAATTCGACTTATATCTCTTTGTTCATTAAAAAACTTGTGTGTTTTGAAAAATGAATGTTTAATTAGATGCATTTATACCCTTTATGTCACCTCCTCTTAACATTAGGGCTGACCTAACACTTTCTTATTTTGTAATTCTTTTCTTTAATTATCTTCAGGGCTGACTTGTACTTCCTTCTTCAATTCACTTTGTCATCTTCAAAAATTCATTTATACTCAAACATGAAAATCCACGCGATGTTCCACCTACCAACTGAAACAACATGATGTATACTATCCATTCATAGTTTTTGTATATACATGTGCATTGTCCTTCATGTCCAAATACCTTCATCAATATTGCAGTCCAAAACCAATGACTAGGGTTGACATCAATGACAACAACCAATATTCCAACAATATCCCCTTTTGTGATTGGTGGAAACACTCATTCTCCCCTTGTCATCATGATCCCAATTTCTCTCCCCCTTTGACATCAATGGCAAAGGGTGGGGTTGATCCCCTCGAGTTCAATGGCATAAGGTGACCTTCTTCTTGGGGGCTGCTCCCCCTGGACATGTGGCACTCAATAATAATTCATCATTATTTTTGGTCTTTGGTACTTTTTCTTCCTTTGAATCCTGTTTTGTGGCTTTTTTCTTCTCTCTCTTATTCATGTCTAGGATGCATATGTTGTTCTGTCTTCTTGTTGCAGTTGCAACCAATCTTCCTGAGTTATTTTATCTGATTTTACATTTTCAGGAGTCAAACATAAGAGTGTATCCTTGATCACATATTTTTCTGACACTGAGGAGATTATGCTTTAGGTCTTCAACCAATAGGACTTTTCACACTTTTACATTTCCACTTCCAAGATTTACAGTTCATTTTCCAAGTATGTTTGTAGATTTGTAATCTCCAAATGCAACATTTCCACCCTTTTTCTTCAAACTGACAAATTTTCTTTGATCTTCGGTCATATGAGATGAACACCCACTGTCTATGAACCATTCATCTTCTTCTTTGCATTCTTTAGCCACCAATGCTATTGAGAAGTTTTCATTGTGTGGAATTTCTTTCCTTTTCCATGTTGTAGTTGGTATAGGGATATTTGGCATGCGATTATCTCCCTTCATCTCTGTGAAATCTCATGCTTTGTGACCAAGATTATTGCACTTGTAACATACAATATTTTGATCCATTAATGGGTCAAATGGAATATAATTTTTGTATAAGAGTTACACCAATGAACAATTAAAAATAGTATAAGAGTTACACCAATACTTAAAACATTCAATTATATCCAATGAGAAATGAAAAATAGTATAAGAGTTACACCAATACACTAAAATACACCATGCACAATATATGAGAAATAATCAATAATTATTGTTCAATACTTGAAACATGGGGCAATCGTGGAGAATGCCTGTAATTTCTACAGATATCACAAATTCATTAGTCTCGACTCCCTGATTATTCAAAAAGGCATGATATTGAACATGCCCATGAAATGGTGTTGTAGCAACAACTTGCACAAATCCTCCCGATGGTCCTACTGGTGGAGATGTCATTGGATTACTAGAGGGCCTTGCACCTCTTAGTCTTAGACATTTGGTCACCAAGTGAACTTCTTTGCAACAACCTATGCACCAAATTTGCATTCGACCCGCTCCAGGAAGTGTCAAATCTTGGATATTTTTAGTCAATTCAAAGATCTGACCCTATAGTTGCATAATACTGGCATCTTCAGGAGGTCTCATAACTCTCAATCTCCCCGGATAACCTGGCATAGATTCAATATTCATGGATTTCTCCAATGATTCTCCTAGAGTGGATATCCTTTGTTGTGTCAATGGGATGTGGGTTAAAGGTGGTAATCCCTGAATGAACCATTCTCTTTGATGATATTCATGAATAGGGAACTAGTAGAATTTGGAAAATAAATGACTGTGCGACTAAAACTTTTAGTCACGACATGAAAAAATGACTAAATTCTACTATTTATTTGCAACACAGTTAAAAAGGACTAAATAGATGACTAATTTGATTGTCGGGAAAAAAAACACATCTAAATAATTATTCACACAAATAACAACGACTAAATAAATGACTAATTTGATTGTCAGGTAAAAACAACTAAATAAATATTAGTCACACAATATAATTTGCAAACTTTATATACACTATAGCTATGTCGATGATTTAAAAAATATATTAATTATCAATGGTTATGAAAAATATAGCCTATTTTGTAATATTATAATATTACTTTTATAATAATTCTTTCTATCATTTCACTCATTTCATGACATATATGACAAATGTTGACAATTAATGTATTCAAACTACTCTTTGAAGTTGTGGGAGAATAGGGTTATATTGATCGCATTCATAATTTGACGAGCGCACAAAAGGTTGGATAATACATTTCTCTTCATAATTTGTTGAGGGCGCAGAGAAGGTGGGAGAATACAACACACTTCAGGTAATTATACAACTAGTCCATGGGCATAGAGTGCATGGGTGCAGTGGTAAATATTTGACAGGACAGAGGGAGGTGTGTTTAGGGTTTCAGGTAATATACAACTAGTCCATGGGCATAGAGGGAGTGGGTGTAGTGGTAAGTATTCAATGGGGCATAGGGAGATGTATTTTGGGTTTCCGACCTAACCAATATTGCGCAAAGGGAGTGGGTGTAGTGTTAAATATTTGATGGGGCACAGGGAGGTGTAATTGGGGTTTCCATCCTGACCAATATTGGAGCATGTGAGCAGTATTAGATCCAGTGAGGTTTGAATTGGAACCCGTAGCTGACCAGAGGAGGGGGGTTTTAGTTAATTGGAACATTGGAGATTAGAGCCGACTAGAGGAGAGGGGTTTTAGTTAATTCGAGAATTGGAGTTTGTATAGGTATATAAGTAGCTGCCATGGTGGATAAAAATGTTGTGGAGAGGATGTGGACACTTCTCAAAAGGTGAAGTAATAATTTGAGTTTGCAGGGGCCTTCTGCAGTGAATTCACATGTATATAGATTTATGTTTGCAAACCCTAGATGTATGTTTGTATTTTCTATTTTTGTATTGGGATATATTCCTTTTTGGATATTTACATTTCCAAACCCTATATATTTATGTGGATGATGAATTTTATTTGACACATCCAATGTTACTATATCTTCCACATCTGTCAATTGAAAACTACCATCACTCTACACCTCATTAGAAATTGACCAACTTGTTATTGTGGTATGGGTGATTAAGTGCTTGTGAGGGCAATTCCAGTGGTTTTGATTTCCAGTTCTTAGGTGAGGTGAGGTGTTTTTTTGTTAGAAAAACAGGATCACAGAGCAATAAAAAAAAATACGGAAATAAAACATAGAAGATACATAATATAGTAGAGACATAGATATATGCGGTTCACCCAGTGTGGGATACATCCACTAGAGAAATTGCCAGGTCCTTCCTTTTTATTATCTAGAAAAATGAAGGGATACAACCTACAACACACCCATTGTAACTTCCTCTTCTTTCTCTCATTGCCTCCTCTCTTAGAGTACAATATTCATGATAATACACAGACACAATACAATTCCCTCATAAGAGAGGGTTTCCTTCTAGGGAAAAAAACCCTAAATAACTTCTACCATCATATCTAGGACCTTATAATGAATGGTCCATATTGACTATGAAATTTCAATATTTTACAAGGAAAATTTTCCCAAAATTTCTCTTCGGGGGTGTTGCCCCCGAATTCCCCGCTAGGGGGGGCCTACAAAAATTGTCGCCACCTCCCCCGCCGGACCCCCTTGGCAAAAGTTGTGGGGGGTAAATCCCCTCAACATTCCCCATTAGGGAATGGGGTCTAAGAATGGCTGAAAAGGAACATCTGAATCGGGAAGATAATCAGGCTCCACAACTAATAGTTTTGTGAGAGGGGAGGGGCTAAAGGCTAAAGGAAAATGGCTTAAGTTGAAATTATAAAGGTGAAATGATTCTTTTGAAAGGTGAATGGAAGGCTTCTGGTTAATGGTGAAAGGATATCTCAAGCCCTTACCCTTGAGAGAGCCTTTCACCGTTATGTATAAGTTTGAAGGCCTCGCCCTTCGTAACCAACATGAGCACGAGAAAGACTTGACATACTATCTTTTGTTCAATGTTGAGACTCTTAAATTTATAGCATATTTCTTGTACTTGCACCTTATTTATATCTTCTCTTAGTTAAGAATTCAATTTTTTGATAGCCACTTAGTTATTTCTCTCTCTTATTTCAATATTGATTGGGTTATTTCTTTTTCACTCCCAATTTTTGTGCCTACATTGCATGTATTTTTATATGGAGAGTAAGGAATAAGTTAATATTTGAGGGAGGGATGATCATTCCATTCCATGTATTCCATAGGATTATGTATGCCTTTGAATGCCTCACCCTTATTAGTCAACATGAGCACTAGAAATCCTTGACATCCTCTCTTTTGTTCAGTGTTGAGACTCTTAAATTTATATCATGTTTCTTATACTTGCACATTATTTATATTGTCTCTCATTTAAACATTGTTTTTTTTTTTTTTTTATTAGACACTTAGTTCTTTCTCTCTCTTCTTTCAATATCATAGGGGAGTTGCTTTTGCACTCCCAATTTTCGTCCCTACATTGAATGTATTGTTTTAGTCTCATTGACCTACTTTTATGGTCATTCGTTGGACATTACTAAAATTATCTTACCTTACCTTAGCTTATCTTATAAAGACTAAAATTGACATCAATGATTCCAAAGAACTATTGCAACACATTTGAGCTTAATGTTTCTAAATGACTATTGCAACACTTGTAAGGAGAAGACATGTCACAAGCTATTTTCAGATGGTATTCTATGAATGTATCATTATATGATGCATGGATTGATCTATTTAAATTTCAAATTGTATGGTTGGATGATTCATTGTCTTCATTTGTTATTAGTCATAATTCATTATAAATAAAATTACAATTATGTGAGATAAAAGAAATTCCCTATGTTCTCTACCCTAATGTACTTTGAAATTTGATTAATCAATCTAGTGATTCTAAAAAATTGTGTCCCCGTCTTCCTTTCCTTGAATATTTATGAATATGAGACATGCACACAAATAGGTTTGCAATGCATCACTGGAAATATGCAAATAGTTGTAACACTCAAGATCAATGAAATAAAGGCCTTAATGGTTATGTACTGTCATTTCAAAAATTTTATAATTACTTGAGACCAAAATTTTACATGAAAGGAGAAAATATGCACTTGGGTCTTAAATCTCACTAAAAAAGTGTCCCACATAAGGATCCCAATACTAAAACAAGTTCTTCTAAGCAGTTTAGTAAGTCCAAACTGCTTGATTTTTTTGCCTCTATAATGAACCTTGAATTTATGGCCTCAACGATTTCTTCTTGCATATTATTGTTCCCATTTTGATTGACATGACATATAATATGGTTTCCAATTCCAATATTTCATGCCACATATAACAAATATTTCCTATTCTACATAAAATAGTTGACAAGCCCAATTCAATGTTGAGGTTTTAGTTTATAACTGATTTTTAAATATAATTTATCCTAAGATGAATTTCTAAGTTAATATTAAGTACTAATATAGCTTAGTGATTAAGCTAAATTGTAGTACATAGATTCCATAGCTACCCAGAAGTCTTATGAGTGAAAAAATTAAAACAGGGTTGCATATCACAACAACCCTTTTTTGCATGCAAGGATGGTAAAAAATTTCATTTGGTTTACTAAGTTGAGATACATTTAAACGATTCACACCGTAGTATTTTATTTTTATGAATATTAGTTCGAAGGGGATTGTTGCATATGTATGTTCATGTTCCCATATTTCTCCTAGTGGGAGAGGCAAAATGAAAATCCCCCAAACCCTTTTAAATTCAAATCTCATTGGTATGAGGATATTGAATTTAGGGATTTACATGATAGTGAATGGAAACATATGGATGATCGGTTGGAGGAATATGTTACATTTTAATTTAGTGACAATTTTAAAATTTAAAAAATAAAATTTGTTGAGTGGGCCAAATCCAAACTCAAGGTTCCATAAGAGTTTGATTTGGCCCACTCAAACAAATTTGTTGAGTGGGCCAAATGCAAAATCAAGGATACTGGAAGAAGAAATTTCTAACATTTTCAAACCTAACATGAATGGAATTTTCAATGAAGAAGAGATAAGTAGCCTAAATCTTTTGGAGCCATGAAAAAAAGAGTTTCTTGACTAGGAAGAATCAAAATGGAGGCAAAAAACTTGAGCAGCTTCGGTAGCACGGGGAGATGAAAACACCTGATTTTCTCACAACTATGAAAAGATGATGAAAATATAAAATACCATTTAAAGTGTTAAGAATGAGGTGGGAGGGGAATATCATAGGTTTTCTTAGATGATTGAGGTGAAAAAAAATCATTTCAATAAGATTTTTAAGGAACCTCATAGAGAAAATATTGTTGACATAATTTAAATGGAAATTTTTTCCTAGTTTTGTAAATCAAGATAATCTTCCAGATTGGTCAATTGAAAAATACCATCACTCTGCACATCGTTAGAAATTGACCATCTTGTTTTCGTGGGGTGGGTGATTCGGTTCTTGTGAGGGTAATTCCGATGGTTCTGATTTCCATTTTTTAGGTGAGGTGAGGTGTTGTTTTGTGAGAGTTGAGGGGGTAACGACTAAAGGTGAATGGATTAAGTTGAAAGTATAAAGGTGAAACGTTTTTTTTGAAAGGTGAATGGAAGGATTATGGTTAATGGTGAAAGGCTCTATCAATTCCCTACCAGGTTTTTTCTATCCCGTCCATGAAGATTGGATCTAGATGGTATATTGACTAATTTAGCTCCTCAGTCTCTTAATTGGTCATGGGTTTGATGAGGACTAATACTTCATCTCCTTCAAATCCTATTCCAAATCCTAATCTCTCAGTTGACTATGCCACTAAACATTTCCTATATATATTTCCTATGCTACTAATACAATATTTTCAAATACATGGAAATCATAATTAACTTTCTATGAGTCAAGATCAACAAATAAATCAGGGCACAATGTATAAAAAATTCATAGTTTGGGTAATAAAAAATTTCCTTAGCATATGAATCACTTTCTTTCCCAGATATTGTAATATGTTCCATGGCAATACTATTGATATTNNTGAATTAATATCAAGTACAATTTAAAAAAAAATCAACTTATACTTAAACCATTCAATTATATCCAATGAGCAATGAAAAATAGTATAAGAGTTACACCAATACACCACAACACACCATGCACAATATATGAGAAATAATCAATAGTTATTGTTCAAGGGAAGTAATGACTTCCAAAGGTAGTTACAATTTCCAAATATAAAGGGAGGGATAAACCTCCAAAAGGAAGATACAATCATCCAATATCAAGAGAGGGTTGACCTCTCCATCCTTTCCCCTTCCTTCCACCCAAAAATATATGAGAGATAATAAAACTTTACATTAAATTATCACCATCAACCAACCATCACATAGAACCTAATAATGCTTCTTGAGACTTCTTCAACTTCTACAGTTATTACTCAATGTATTCTCTGAAACTCTTCCAAGTTTCACTCCTTGAATCCTCCTAGAAAAGGATCTATAGAGAAAATGGTAGACCTTATTCAATTCTTGTTTATTCAGGAGATCAAACTTGTACATCATGCCCCACGCTCAATTTTTAACATCACATTCTGAAATTTTTATATAGGAAAATATAGACCGTACTATTTCCAATGAAATTGGTCTCACTTCATTTGGATTCTCTATGAAGACATTATGAATATTTTACCCGGAACACCTGTTTATGACTAGCTTCAAGACTAGTCAAAAACCCTATCTTCCATAGAGTGTATCTCCAAAAGTATAGTGAGTAAAGAGTTGAAATTTTTACCACAGGTACCTAGATATGTCTTTTCAATACCATACCAATTTAACCATATGAATCGTTCTATAAGAAACATTATAGAAAAAATGGTAAGATGACTTGTAAATAATATACCTTATAACACATCACCAAAAGGCTTCATCCTCCCTTGAAATCCAGCTTTCTTTACTTTAGTTTTCCTTTGAATTTTGACTTATATCTCCTTGTTCATTAAAAAAATTATGTGTTTTGAAAATTGAATGTTTAATGAGATTTATTTATACACTTTATGTCACTTCCTTTTAACATTAGGGTCGACCTGACACTTTCTTATTTTGTAATTATTTTCTTTAATTATCTTTAGGGCCGACCTATACTCTCTTCTTCAATTCACTTTGTCATCTTCAGAAATTCATTTATACTCAAACATGAGAATCCACGTGACGTTCCACCTACCAACTAAAAAAACATGATGTATACTATCCATCCATAGGTGTTGTATCTACATGTGCATTGGCCTTCATGTCCAAATACCTTCATCAATCTTGCGGTCCAAAACCAATGACTAGGGTTGACATCAATGACAACAACCAATCTTCCAAAAATATCCCCCTTTGTGATTGGTGGAAACACTCAATCTCCCCCTATCATCATGATCCCAATTTCTCTCCCCCTTTGTGATTGGTGGAAACACTCAATCTCCCCCTGTCATCATGATCCCAATTTCTCCCCCCTTTTGACATCAATGGAAAAGGGTGGGGTTTCTCCCCCTGAGTTCAATGGCATAAGGTGAACTTCTTCTTGGGGGTTTCTCCCCCTAGGCATCTGGCACTCAAGAATAATTCATCATTATTTTTTGTTTTTGGGACTTTTTCTTCCTTTGAATCCTTTTTTGTGGCTTATGTCTTCTCTCTCTTCTTCATGTCTAGGATTCATATGTTGTTCGGTATTCTTGTTGCAGTTGCAACCAATCTTCCTGAGTTATTTTATCTGATTTTACATTTTCATGAGTCAAACATAAGAGTGTATCCTTGATCACATATTTTTCTGACACTGAGGAGATTATGCTTCAGATATTCAACCAATAGGACTTTTCCTACTTTTACATTTTCACTTCCAAGCTTTATAATTAATTTTCCAAGTATTTTGGTAGATGAGTAATCTCCAAATGCAACATTTCCACCCCTTTTCTTCAAACTGACAAATTTTCTTTGATCTCTGGTCATATGAGATGAGCACCCACTATCTACGAACCATTCATCTTCTTATTTTCATTCTTTAGCCACCAATGCTATTCAAAAGTTTTCATTGTGTGGAATTTCTTTCCTTTTCCATGTTGTAGTTGGTATAGGGATATTT
Source organism: Picea engelmannii (assembly GCA_009831015.1). NCBI lineage: Eukaryota > Viridiplantae > Streptophyta > Pinopsida > Pinales > Pinaceae > Picea > Picea engelmannii. The sequence goes on from ML788065.1 coordinate 424,198, forward strand.
GGCATCTGATTATCTCCCTTCATAGTTGTGCAATATCGTGCTTTGTGACCAAGATTATTGAACTTGTAACATACAATATTTTGATACATTAATGGGTCAAATGGATTATAATTTTTGTATAAGAGTTATACCAATGAGAAATTAAAAATAGTATAAAAGTTACACCAATACACCACAATACACCATGCACATTATATGAGAAATAATCAATAGTTTGGGTCAATACTTAAAACATTCAATTATATCCAATGAGCAATGAAAAATAGTATAAGAGTTACACCAATACACCACAATCCACCATGCACAATATATGAGAAATAATCAATAGTTATTGTTCAAGGGAAGTAATGAATTCCAAAGGTAGCTACAATTTCCAAATTTAAAGGGAGGGATAAACCTCCAAAAGGAAGATACAATCATCCAATATCAAGAGAGGGTTGACCTTTCCATCCTTTCCCCTTCCTTCCACCCAATAATATATGAGAGATAATAAAACTTTACATTAAATTATCACCATCAACCAACCATCACATAGAACTTGATAATGCTTCTTGAGACTTCTTCAACTTCTGCAATTATTCAGTTATTGGAATACTATGATCTTGTAGATAATATTACTCAATTTATTCTCTGAAAATCCTCCAATTTCACTCCTTGAATCCTCCCAGAAAAGGATTTATAGAGAAAATGGTATACCTTATTCAATTCTGGTTTATTCAGGAGAGTGAACTTGTACAACATGCCCCGCGCTCAATTTTTAACATCATAATCTGAAATTTTTACACAAGAAACTACAAACCATACTCTTTCCAATTCAAATTGTCTCACTTCATTTGGATTCTCTATGAATACATTATGACTATTTTACCTGGAACACTTGTTTATGACTAGCTTAAGGACTAGTCAAAAACCTTATCTTCCATAGAGTGTATCTCCAAAAGTGTAGCAAATAAAGAGATAAATTTTTTACCACAAGTACCTAGATATGTCTTCTCAATACCATACCAATTTCACCTTCTGAATCTTTCTAGAAAAAAAATTATAGCGAAAATGGTATGATGACCTGTAAATAACATACCTTAGAACACATCACCAAAAGACTTCATCCTCCCTTGAAATCCAACCTTCTTTACTTCATATTTCAACTTATATCTCCTTATATCAACTTATATCTCCTTGTTCATTCAAAAACTTGTGTGTTGAAAAATCAATGTTTAATGAGATGTATTTATACCCTTTATGTCACTTCCTTTTAACATTAGGGCTGACCTGACACTTTATTATTTTGTAATTCTTTTCTTTAATTATCTTCAGGGCCGACTTGTACTTCCTTATTCAATTCACTTTTTCATATTCAAATATTTGTTTCTCCTCAACCATGAGGATCCATGTGACATGCCACCTACCACCAGAAACAACATGATGTATACTATCCATCCATGGGTGTTGTATCTACATGTGCAATGTCCTTCATGTCCAAATACCTTCATCAATATTGCGGTCCAAAACCAATGAATAGGGTTGACATGAATGACAACAACCAATATTCCAACAAGTGCATCCAATAAACATACTCTTGTTATTACATAAATCCAAACTCTAAGTGTCCATGAAAACTAGTGGTACATTCTTGATTATTGCACAAGATGATTGATCAAGAGCCATATGATTAGTTTGTTCAAAACATTTTTCAAAATAAAGGGGTCTATTGTTTTCAATCCAAGTCATTATTTAAATATTTTATAGATAAGAGTTTCATTCTGATAGTAGGTGAAGGTTTTTCCTCTAAGTAATCTTCCTCTTGTTGCTCTTCAATTATAATTGGTAAGTCAACAGAGACCTCATGTAGAACATGGTTCATGCTTCCAGTCCAAGATATATCCTCCCATGTATTTCTTCTTTTGTATGATCATTGCTACTTGCAGAAACAAGGACATATCTAACTATCTATGCCCATACTCATGAAGGGGTTTGTGGTTACACATAGGGTCCTCTTGGTCATGGATACACTAGGAGGAATAATAACTAGAGGCATGATCGTCTATGTCTGTGTTGGTTGGAAGACCCTGTCTGTGTTGGTTGGAAAACCCTCGTGAGTGGTATATCTAATGCATGTGTTGTTGTATTGAAGCTAGTAGATATAAACTAGAATCACAAGTGTGGTCACTTTCTAGCATTCTTCAATATCATAAAATTGTAACTCTGATAGTTTTAGAAAAAAATGTAACTCTGATAGTTTTAGTGCATGATAGTTTTAGAAAAAAATTATTTCAAGCTCCTTCAAGTGCCCCCAAAATCATTGATCTACAATAACTTGGCCAAAACTGAGAGTGGGAAGTTGCATTAAGAACTACATGCTCCACAAGATTTCCAAACTGCATAGGATTTAGATCTGCCAAGGCTGATAAACTCTTCCTTCTACGACACCTTTCTCATTTCCTATTGAATTATATGAGAAATTCTTGCTTTTCCCAACCTGTCTTCACAACTAGAAAATACAAAATCATAGACTAGCTTAGTTCTTTGTCAATGTTGTTGTTGTTAACAACAACTTAGTTGATTTTGTGCCCTTGTACTATGTAAATTACCTGAGATTTGTTAATTAAAATATCAAATTAATATTGGAATGAAGAACATCAAAGATGAATCAAAGTCGAAGGTTGACAATGGATGAATATCATGTATATGATGAGAGAATAGCCGATGAGAATGATATGGATATATATCCATGTCCACGTAATGATTGTCTTGGTGGAAAGGTGAGAAAAAGAAATTTTGTTTTTTGACATATGATAAGACATGGGCATAGTGGTGTAAGTCCCAATTTGTGTTGAATATCTACTCAATAAAACATAACAGATGTGGGTTGATTTATTTTTTCCCAAGACTAAAACTTGATTTTGTTTCTGAAATTTGCAAGGAAAAGATGAGGCCACCCTTCAAATAAGTCTTGTGTTCCAATATTTACTACTGTGCATCCAATGGACTTTTATTTTCATTTATTTCTCATGGATTAAGCTTTGGTTTCGTATTTATTGCTCGATCATCAATTGATCCGAAATTGATCTTTAAAGACTTGGCTAAGTTTTAAGCATGTGTTCATTTACCAATTAGGAATTAATGAAAGAAGAAGAAATTAATGAGATATTATAGAAGCCATAATAAATAAATGCAGATCAGAATATAAGCACAAAGAGCAACAAACCATAATAACAAATTTGTTAACAAAGTTTGACAAGATTGCCTACGTCTCCAGGCCTTTGTCTCAATGGGTGAGGCTTTCTTATTTCTCTTCAATTCTTCAAAAGTATATTAGAAAAGTGTCAAAAGGATTACAATTTTTTCCTCGACTTCAAGAATCCAACACAACTGATGGCACTGAAAAAGGGTTGAGTGTAGCTCCTAGAATTGGCCCACAAAGTTCCCCTCCTCAATGGCTTCCCTGCATAAAAATGACTTTGGCTTTCAAATTCTTCAGCATTTATCCTATTCTGAAATTATCTTACAGTCAAAAAACTCTGATTCTTATAGATGTGAAGTTGGGGGTCATCTCCCAACTTCCCCCCAGGATCTAGCCTCAAAAAGGGCTCCAGATCCTCAATTTTGGGCAAAAATCAAGCTAAATCAACATAAAATATCCACAAGAATCATACAATATAGTTTGAAAACCAACAAATGGAAAAAATTAGGGTGCAACCCCCTTTCTTCAGGCTCCTGGCCATATGGGGCACGTCATATGGCTAAGGGCTGGCTCGTGCTCCTATTCAATGGGTAAGCCCCTGGTCCTTAGCCCCGTTCTGGTCACATACAGGGCCATGTGGCATGGCCTTAACCTTTGTGCCCTGCATTAGGCTCCCAATTTGTATCTCTAGTTGTGTGGGGTGCCATATGGCCCTGTGCTATCCCCCACCGACCGAGTCTTAGCCCAAAATCTCGTGCCATAACCACTTCAAATCAAATCGCCTGTGTATGTTTAAACAAGAAACATAGTAGCCTAGGTGGCTAGCACATGTGGAGTAGTCTGTTTGGCGATGTTGAGGTCGGGGGTTCGAGCCTGATGAAGGTGGAAACAAATATTTTACCCAGCCAATATTGGAAAAATCTGGGGTGCCACGTGGCACCCTATGATTGGGCCATGTTTCACCCTGTGATTGGACCATACGATCCAGTCACCAAGACAATCAACAATCCAGTCACTCGCCACATCACCTATCGTACAAACATGTGTTGTGCAATTTTATCATCCGTACTTCCCAGTCACTTACCACATCAACATCTGTACTTCCCAGTCACCTGCCACATCAACATCTATACAACCCAATCACCTTGCCATGTCATCTTCCGTACAACCCAGTCACCCTACCATGTCAACATCTATACAACTACTTGTCATTCATACTACCATGTGTCAGTCTGTCATTAGGCCACATCACATACAGACTGCCACCTGTCACGTCCGTACACTGCCATGTGTCAATTTCATACTGGTGCAACTCAACCCAAAAACACCAAAATTCAGTGACACATATCATCTCTTAGTGTTGCCACATGTCCTTGTTAACATCATCATGACATCATTTTGATTTCACCTATCATACTGCTGAAATCAGTAGTACGGCCTATTGAATTTGACCAGTTTGAATTTTTACTTGTTTGGGAAATCGATAAGAACGTGATAACTTTCGCATACAACGTCCATTTGCGAAAGACATTATATGGTCAGAATTAGCGCGGCGAGCTAGACATAATGACGTTAGTTTCATCATGTTCTGATAACTTTTATTTTTAGGCCTTCTTGGATCCATTTTGGATCATGCCTCCCCACTAAGACCTTTTGGTCCTCTAAAATGGTATTAACCAATCATCAAGTGTGGGATAGGCCACCCCACTTGTCCTTTGTATTTAAACTCTGTCATGTGCACGTATCTTATCATAATCAACTGCAAAACAAAAATGACAATTGACAGCATATTGTTAGCCACTTGCACTCTTTCACATATTACTGAAGCCATTACCATCTATGTTGAAAACATTAGCAATGAAAACATAAGAAATATGATTGCAAATGAGCTAATATGTTTGAAGTGCTTGCACGAAATTAGCTTATCTTGAAGCAAAGTATGATTGAATTTTCATTCTATAATCATCTCATGTTCATGTTTAAGATCAATTGCTTTACTTGGCACAATTATAGGTGTGTTGCTTGCATAAGTTACCTTCCTCAATTGTTCCATTGTTTGAAGAGATTGATTTGCTTTTAAGTGATGAGCATGTACAACATAGTCATTGCCTTCTTTAGTTAAATGATATTGATTATGTTCCCTATATAATATTTCTTTGCGATCATACAAATAAGGGCTACCTAAGACCATTCCACATTCATTGAGTGGCACCACATCACATGTTACCTCATCCACAAACTTTGATAAAATTGCAAACTTTAAAGTGCATTGCTTTGTTATGTGCAATTTATGATTGTTTCTTATCCATTTAAGTGAGTAAGGCGTATGATGCATCTTAGTGTTTAATCCCAATTGTTTAACCACTTCCTTTGAAATCAAGTTAGATTGAGATCCACTATCTATCAATGTATTGATCTTAGTATGTTTCATTATCACCCTTATGTGAAACGACTTACTTCTAGAATCATATCCATCACCAATTTTACCTGTCAAACCAAGTGTTGTGATCTTAGTCTCATCACCCGAATCATATCCCAAGTCTGTTGGTCATGTTGCTGCTGCAACTGTTTGCCTCCCTTTTCTTTCTTTGAACCACTTTGGTCTCTTCCCTAGATGCAATTTCTAGCAAAGGTCACCATCATGCCCCTCTTTCTTGCAATGCTTGCAAGAGAGCTTATCTTCCTTTCTTCTCGTTGAATTTTCTTTCTTTCCATTCCCCTTTCTTTTGTCCTCTTTCCTTGAAGAAGATTCCCCTGATACACCAACTCTTGTTTTCCCTTCTTCAATGTATGTTTCTTGAACAAAAACCTCATCAAGATTAGTAGGTCCAAACATAAATACAAAATTATGAATATGTGCAGGAAAACCTCCTATATACTTCAAAAGAGTTTCTTGGGTATGTAATGTAATATTTAACATTAATGCCATCTTACAAAATTCATCTATGTATTCTTGCACCGTTTGTCCCTTTCTTAGTTTAAGACTTTGCCATTCAATTAAAGCCTTCTCTTTATAACCCAAAGGACAAAATTGCTTTCTAAGTGAAAAAACAAAATCTTGTCATGATGGAAATACATTACCAACTTGTTGCCTACCATTTTGCAACTTACTTTTCCACCAGATGAATGTTGTGTGTGCAAGACAAAGCGATGCCAACTTGATTTGGTTTTCCTCATACTTGATTTGTTGCACACTGCAATAAACTTCCATCTGTCTAACCCAGTTATCAAGTCTCTCATCATTGACTTCACCATCATACATGGGTAATTCAAATTTCACATCAAGCTTAAGTAAAGGCATATCATGTTTATGTTTATGGGAATGTTTCCTTGCGGTGGATTTTGAACTTGTACTTGAAGAAGAAGAAGTTGATGGAGAAGAAGGAGGTTAAGGAGGAGGTTTAGGAGGATCCTCTCCTTATTCACTTTTGTCTTGTTAAGAATATTCTCCTTGGAAAGGCCTCTTCCATTACAAGTAATCCTCATATAATACCTTTATCATCTCAAACACAGCGAATAAAGTCTTTTGCAACTCAATCTCATTCTGAGACATGCCTTCTTCCGATGCCATCTCCTCACTTTGAGAATTCCTCTTTCTCAATCCAATCTCAGGATCCCTTATACAAGCTCTTCTTCACCATGACTTAAATTTTCCCTAGTAATCATGCAAACTCAAAAACCAACCGTCAACCTACTCTGATACCACGTGATCCAAAATTGATCTTTAAAGACTTGGCTAAGTTTTAAGCATGTGTTCATTTACCAATTAGGAATTAATGAAAGAAGAATAAATTAATGAGATATTATAACAACCATAATAAATAAATGCATATCATAATGTAAGCACAAATAACAACAAACCATAACAACAAAGTTGTTAATGAAGCTTGACAAGATTGCCTACATCTCTAGGCCTTTGTCTTAGTGGGTGAGGCTTTCTTATTTCTCTTAAATTATTCAAATGTACATCAGAAAAGTATCAAAAGGATTACAAACTGGTATGTATGTGTTCTTCTTGACCTCAAGAATCCAACACAACCGAGGACATGAAAAAAAGTTGAGCGTAGCTCCCAAAATTGGCTCTCAAAGTTCCCCTCCTCAATGGCTTCCCTGCATAAAAATGGTTTTGGATATCAAATTCCTCCGCATTTATTTTGTTTTGAACATATGTTACTGTCAAAAAACATCTAATTCTTATAGATACATATTTGGGGGTCATCTCCCAAATCCCCCCCAAGATCTAGCCAAAAAAGGGCTTCAGATCCTCAATTTTGGGAAAACATCAGGCTAAATCAGCATAAAATATCCAAAAAAATCATACAATATAGTTTGAAAACCCACAGATGGAAAAAATCATGGTCCAACCCCCTTTCTCTAGAATCCTGGTCATATGGGGCACGCCATATGGCCAAGGGTTGGGTCACTCTCCTATTCAATGGGTAAGCCCTGGTCCATAGCCCCCATTCTAGTCGCATGCAGGGCTATGTGGTTTGGCCTTAACCTTCGTGCCCCACATTTTGCTCCCAATTTGTAGCCCAATCGTGTGGGGTTCCATATGGCATTATGTTGGCCCCCACCGACCAGGGCTTAGCCCAAAATCTTGTGCCATAACCACTTCAAATCAAACCACCCCTGTATGTTTAAATGAGAAAGATACTATCCTGAGTGGATAGTGCATGTGGAGTAGTCTGTTTAGCAATGCCAAGGTCAGGGGTTCGAGCCCGATGAAGGTGGAAAAAAATATTTTACCCAACCAATATTGGAAAAATATGGGGTGCCACGTGACACCCTCTGATTGGGCCACGTGTCACCCTGTGATTGGACCGTACAATCCAGTCACCCACCATGTCACATGTCGTACAACCACGTGTCGTGACATGCCAACATTCATACTACCTAGTCACCTGCCACATCAACATATGTACTGCCTAGTCACCTACCCAATCAACTTCCACATCAACATCCATACATCCCTTCCACGTCAACTTCCATACAGCCTAGTCACCCTACCACATCAACATACGTATATCCACCTGTCATATGTACTACCACGTGTCATTCTGTCATTGGGCCACGTCACATATAGACTTCCATGTGTCACATCCATACACTTCCACATGTCAATTTTGTACTGGTCCAACTTAGCCTGAAAATGCCAAAACTAAGTGACATGTATCACCTCCTGGTGTTTCCATGTGTCCTTGATGATTTCATCATGACTTCACCTATCGTACTGCTGATGTCATTAGCACGACCTGTTGACTTTAACTAGTTTTACTTTTTTCATGTTTGGGAAATCGATCCGAACATGATAACTTTTGCATATGACATCCATTTGCAAAAACAATTGTATGGACATAATCAGTGCGACGAGCTGGATGCAATGGCATTGGTTTCATATAATTATGAGAACTTTCAGTATTAGGCCTTCCTAGATCCATTTTGGATCATGCCTCCCCACTAAGACCTTTTGGTCCTCCAAAAGGGTATTAACCAGTCATCAAGTGCGATATAGGCCACCCCACTTGTCCTTTGTCTTTAAACTTTGTCCTGTGCACCTGTCTTATCATAATCAATTCATAAAAACCATGAAATCTAACAACATATTGTTAGCCACTTGTACTCTTTCACATCTTACTGAAGCCACTACCATCCATGTTGAAAACATTAGCAGTGAATTGTACTCTACTCAATAAAACATTGTTATCCACTTGTACTATACTCAATAAAACATTGTTAGCCACTTGTACTCTACTCAATAAAACATAACATATGTGGGTTGATTTATTTTTGTCCAAGACTGAAACTTGAATTTGTTTCTGAACTTTGCAAGGAAAAGATGAGGCCACCCTTCAACTAAGTCTTGTGTTCCAATATTTACTACTTTGCATCCAATGGACTTTGATTTTCATTTATTTCTCATGGATTAAGCTTTGGTTTCGTATTTATTGCTCGATCATCGATGGTTCTAGGAACAACCACATTGATCAATTTTCATAGAAGAATGTCATCTTTCACTATATCAAAGAGATCGTTTTTCATAGGATCAATTGGAAGGTATATTTTCACCACTGGGTCATCTCTAAGGTAGATATTGATATGAGGAAAAATTCCACCTTCTCAGATTCGCCAATTGTGTGAAGAAAGGTGGTTGTGGAAGTCTTTAGAAATGCAGATTTGTTCTTGGAACCACCTAATTTTGTATCTACATGTGTCTGCAAATTAAGATAAATCCATAGAAAACCTTCTAAATCTACAATCTATTTTTCATTCGAATGGTATTCCCCCACAACAACTCCTACCTCCTCCTCGATGAATAAATCCTCAAAAATATTTCATTTTAGTCATTCTAGAGCTCAAATCCCCAACAATTAATTCACCCTTCTCCTTCTTCATGGATGCATATTGTTATTTTAAATTTTGAATATCTACCTGGGTGAATTGGCTCTGAAGCCAAGGATCTAAAACCAATACTTCCACATAGTCTGCCACTTCCATTATCGAGTGGTAAAGACTCCTATGAAGTACTATTATCAATAACAATGTTTGAGAAACTGCTAGTTACACTTCCATTTTCATTGTCTGAAATCCTTGCATCTTCACTAGTTTGTTTTGTAAGACTCAAAATAATAATTATTGCAATCAATATAATAAGTATCATTTTAGGATTGAACTCAACAATGTCTTCAGGTAGAAGGAAAATTGATCATCAAAGCTTCCTTGCCACATTGATTATATAGGTTGCATTCAACCTCTTTTCTTCCTCATTCTTGCCTTTTGTGACAATGTACTAGTTCACAACCCTAGGTTCCAAAGAACTCAGTATATTATCAAGATTCCTTTGTTGATTTGGTATTGTATATGGAAATATATAAATACAAGAGAAATATAAAATAAATATTTTTTTTTATTGAGATAATTTCTATAGGTAATTTTTATAAGATGTAAATATCTACTCTTATACATGTGGTATCCCTTCCTGTGTGTGGAAATACAAAAAATAGTCCCATTTTTTGTTGAAGCTCTACCCAATATAGCATAACAGATGTGGGTTGATTTCTTGTTTTCCAAGACTGAAACTTGATTTTGTTTTTGAACCTTGCAAGGACAACATGAGGTTTCCCTTGAACTAAGTCCCGTGTTCCCATATTTACTACTGTGCATCCAAAGGACTTTGAAGAATTGAGACAAAGTGTATGATTTTCATTTATTTATCATGTGTGGAGAGCTTGGACACTTTGCTAGCTAGTGCACCCAAGCTAAGAAGGGATTTGGTGAAAGAGGGAGAAGAAAAGAGATTGAAGCCTCAACAGAAGTTGAAATCAAAGAAGAGGAATATGAGAAACAGTTGGCTACCACAACTAGAGAGTTTTCTAGAATGTTTAAGGACGAATACACTCTATTCTTGGATACAAAGGACATAAATAGGGAAGGTTGGTACATAGAAAATGAGGCCACGAGTCACATGACAGGTGACCGACTTGCAATTCAAGAGTTTTCAAGTAAATATTCAGGAATTGTTAAGTGTGGGGTGCATTCTAGTATGATGGAATTTCATGGAAAAGGGGCAGTATCACTACAACTAGAATCAAGCAGAATTTTCAGGATATCAGAAGTATTGTATGTACCATATATGAGAATCAATTTGCTCTCAATCTCAGCCTTGGATCATCAAGTTTATGGGGGAAAGATTATTTGGTTGCAGTGTACACATCTGTTCAGTTAAAAGTCAAGAACTAGGACCAATGTTGGCCCTTGGTTATGGAAGCAGGCGAAGATCAAGGAAGAAAAGGCAAAACGCGAACTGCACGGAAGACACAGTGACTGTTACTGGGTCGAAGTGAGTAAAAGAACAAAAAAGACAGAACGAATTAAAAGGAAGAAATACATTGGACGAGGAGATCAAGGATGATGGATCAACAAGGAAGATGGATCGTGGACAACTCAACCAGCGAAAAAAGCCACTATTGGAGGCTTTGGAGCACCACGCAAGAAGGAAGGAAAGACAGGCTGGTGAAGCCCTAAAAATGTGGGTCAAGTTGACCTAGGGTTTTAGACACCTAGGGTTTTGGCATATAGGGTTTTGACACTTAGGTTCTAGCCTAAAGGTGCCTGAGAACTATTGTAATGTATAAATAGCAGTATAATGGACTTGTGATGGGTTGGTGTTATGGTTGTTGTTGTTATCTTTGTTATTGTGTGATCGAGTGAGGATTATTGTGTGAGAGAGAAGTGCTAAGTGTAGATACTTCTGGGATTGTAAGATCTTCAGTTGGGTGTGAATATCAACCCTACAGCTGGGTGCACAGGAAGGGGAGAGATAGAGAGAAGAAGAAATAAGATCTGCTAGCTGAAAGCACAAGAAAAAACTATATGCTTCATATTAATATATTATAAAGCACAGTTTTGTGGATGTATCCCTAGAGAGAGGGTGAACCATGTATTTCTGGCGTCATGTGTGATTGATGCTGAGTTCTTTTCCATTTTCTATACTATTAATTGCATTACAGTGTTAGATCTGATAGATATTTCCGCGGAGTAGATCTAAACTGGTAAATGATATATAATTGTTGTATTGATTTTGTATTGGATCCACTTGATATCCCCTTGGTTGTAGACATCTTTATCCTGCAACCCCTCCATAGATACTTCGGGTGAGACTGCATCTGCTTCGTAGGTGTTGACGAAAGGGCCAGTAGTTAGGGCTTGTTGGTGCGCTTTCGGAGCTGAACCCTGGGTCTGCCCCTGTGCCAACAAATGGTTCTGTTGTTGGGACCAGAATAATCTTGAGGGAATTTCAAGGTGGTTTCCATCGAAGACATAGATTCAGATGCGGATAGAAGACCAAGAAAAGGACTTTCCTGAAGCCCAGAACAAGAACCCTAATATTAGTACAGAGGATTGGTTGGAGAGATATATCTTTACTGATATACACAGAATTTTCTTTGGTGGAGTCCATCAGGAGCTATATGAGTAGCTATCTAGGTTAGAAAATACCCAATTTGAGATTAGATCTAGGCCACTTGTGGTTTGGATGTCGACGATGATCAAGAAGGTCAAGAGAGTTGATAACGTTGTGTCAAGAGCAGTAGATCGCTGGTTTGATAGTACCATTGGAGGGTATATCACCGAGTTTGTTGTTGACAGAGTAGAGTCATATAACCAAGCCGAGAGATATTTCTTTAAGGGACCCAGAGGAAAATTTTTACATTTTCTGAAGTTGAGGATCAAGATGCTAGTGCATGAGAATAACATCTTGAAGATACAGTAGTTAGACGGATACGAAAAGGCTAATGTTCGATAATTAGGACAGCGATAGTGACACAGAGGTTGGACATACATGCAGTGGGAGAGTGTTCAAAGAAGTTCAGCTTGCAAACCTGTTTAAGAAGAACTACAGGGATGAGGGTTTCTACAGTGGAGAAGAGGCAGATCTAACAGACAATGAGCATTCAGAATCTACTAGGACAAAGGAACCTCATCGAGAAGAGATAGAAACTTCAGGAACTGCACAGACTGTTGAGGTAAGTACTAGTACTCTCTTTGTTGTTTCAGCAGCCTTACGTAACGAGAGTAACGTAAGTCATCAGAGAACTGTCACTAGTATTCCATCACATACTCAGTCAGGGAACCTAAGAAGATATATGGTAGACGAGATGAGGTTACCTACCTTTAGAGGAGATGGATCTGAAGACCCTGAACAACACTGGTTTCTCTACGAAGTTGTGTGGAGTATTAAGAATATCACCAATGAAGCTGTCAAACGAGCTCAGTTCAATACTACCCTAAGATATCGCGCACTAAGATGGTACATGAAATTTTTCCAAGGAGATACACCTAAACCACTGAATGCTATTAAGACTTCGCTAATTTTTGAATTCAAGAAACCTAAGTCAGAATCACAGTGCATTACAGAACTTAAATAAATCAAGCAGAGAATAGTTGGATCAGTATGGGAGTTCAATCAAAGATTCAAGACCTTGACAGGCCATCTGAGTTTTCAAATCCCAGATGAGAAGAACAAGGAATGGTTCATTTATGCCCTCTTACCACACATCAGAGTTCCTCTGATGCAACGGAAGATTTCTTCGTAGGATGAGGCATTGGATATCTCCATGAATCTAGAATCAGCCCCTATGGGAGAATCCAGCTCAGGTATGAGTCAAATCTTGAGTCAACTAACTAGTTTGTCTTTTCAAGTCAAAGATATGAAGAAAGACAAGGGAAAATATAAAAGGGAAGACATCTGGTGTATCATATGCAGATTAGAAGGCCACGACAAGGAACATTGTCCCTTATTCCATGAATACTTGGCCTCTGGAGCTTCGATCCCCTTGAAGCAAGTTACCCTAGACTGGTGTGAGGCATGCAGAAATAGACATCGCCCTGGTGAGTGCTACGACATGCAAAAATATGTTCAGAAACCCACAAATTTGTACTGCACGCTATGTAAATCCATGGGACATGATGATAGGGATTGTAGGGCTTACGATCTCATGCATGAAAGGTCAAGGGATATATACAATATTCAAGGTGAAGTAGAACAAGAAGGAAACACTACGCAGTATAACTCCCCTGGGAGAGGAAAATTCAACCCTCATGGTAGATTACGAGGAAGAGGAAGAGAAGGAGGTATGGGTCGAGGTCGAGGATAGATAATCTATTATAGCTATGCATAGCCCAGACACTTGGAAAGGGACTATCACAACCCTTGTACCACTTGCAACTATTGCAACTCTTTCAAACATGTCATCGAGGAATGTCCAACATTGCTGGCTAAACTTCAAGAGAGGCGGGGACCTCAGCAGAACCCGCATATACAATTGATCAAAGCATAACCTCGTGGAGCAGACCCTAGAGTCGTTGTTATCACTAGAGGAGGAATTGTTATAGGAGAATGTAGAATGATCCAAGGAAAGAGTACAGAAGAATTAGGAGTCAAGAAAGTTGCAGAAAAGACACAAACTTTTGATGCAAAGAAAGATAAACAAATGTTCGAGGAGGCAAGAAGAGAATTTAGGGGATACCAAGGCTCTTCATTGAAGACACAACCAAAATTAGGAGAATGTGGAATGCCTCTGGCATTCGATTAGTTTTCTTCACCCGGAGATGGAAAATAAGTAAGTAAACTTGTCAGTTTCTTATATACATTTATAGAGATGATTAAAGATGAGAAAGCTATAAAAGAACTGCAAAATTTGGTCAGATAGTATGAGATAGGAAGGGTAGATCCTTTACTGAATAAATAAGTACATAAACTATCCAAGAAGAGAAGGACAAATAAGGAACTACATCTGAATGCTCAGATTGTAGAGTATGATATAGACTATGTGGTCCTCGACTTAGGATTGGAGGTCAATTTCATGACGAAGAAAACCTGGGCACTAATGGGAAAACCTAAGTTTATCTATTCCCCTATCAGGATTAGGATGGCTAATCAGTAGGCAGTAAGCCCATTCAGAATATTGGAACATATCCCTGTGGACATCGACGGAGTGAGGACGTTTGCAGACTTAGAGGTGATTGAGATAGTTGATGATAGTTGTTCTTACACTACGCTGTTAGGAATTGAATGGGCCTTCAATAATTCCACTGTGGTTGATCTAAAGAAAAGGTGAATGGAGTTTGAAGGAGATGGCCTTATGGTCATCGTACCGTTATATCCTGATGAAGGTCCAGGATACACTGAGCCCATCTGAGAAGAAGACCACACATATGAACTGGAAAACATATACAAATTAATAGCCAGACAATAGGATTAAATTAATCCTATGCCGGATGGAAATTTGAGCTGGCAAAGTGACAACACATGTTCATCAAACTTAGAAGAAGCATTGGATAATTGGCAGAACCAAATGTACAAAGTATCTACAAGGTGATGCACTAGATTAACCAAAGAAGTATGTTGGATCAGTACAACAGTAAGTAACTTACCCACCTTTGATGGTCTTAATCCTTTAGAAACCTTATTGTTGGACTTTGAAGAAAGTGTACCAACGCAACAATGCTTGTTGGCAATGGACGAGGCCTTGAAATCCACACCAAAAAGATGGTGGGGGCACATAAAAAAAACATTACAGAATGGGTACAATGCCGTACTCTGATGACAACATGGTTCTCAGCGCAAGTAGACAGCTGCGAAGTTAGGTACACATGTCAAAGTTTCCCGAAATACCATGTGCAAAGTTGTGAGGAAGCTTGGAGCAATATTCCTCAAGAGAAGTGGCTGCACAAATTCATAAACACGTTGGACACTATCCCTATCAATTGGTACCTTCAAGCAGAACTACGCCTCATCAGTACATATTGGGAACGTATGACTCAGAACTTTGTCACCACCTTTTTATTTTAAATCCAATATCTTACAGTAGATCAAGCATTACAGACTGTAAGACAGAAAGTATTCGAGGAGGCACCTATCCCTTTGGAGCAAGAAGAGGATGAATGGACTGTGCCTCTCCAGAAACTGCAAGGATGTTACAACATCAATGTTGATGAAGACGATGATCCTAGGAAGGTGAACATCATAGAAACAAAAGGCCAAAGAGATGTGGAAGGACCAAAATTTGAGCTACCATTTATTGGACAGTCGATCAAGATCAAGAAAGTCAATATTAAAACAGAGTAAACACCGAAGCTTGCAAATGTTGGAGATTATTGGGATGCTGCCACTATTGACAAGATCACCAAGTTACTGCATGAGTATCAGGACTTGTTTCCAACTAAGTTCATTGATATGAAGGGCATTAAATGGCCTATGGGAGAGATGAGTATCCCTTTGAAACTAGATGCAAGACCAGTCAAATAGAGACCCTACAGATTGAAACCTAAATATAAAGAGAAATTGAAGATTGAGCTCGACAGAATGCTAGAAGCAAGGATTATAGAACCTGTCAAAGAATTAGAATGGATTATCCCTATGGTGGTACAAGACAAGAAGACATGAGAGATCAGGATCTGTGTAGATCTCAGGAAGCTAAATGATCCCTGTTTGCATGACCCTTTCCCTATGCCATTCATTGATGAAGTGTTAGATAATGTAGGAGGTTAGGAAGTATATTCTTTTACAAATGGATTTTCAGGATACCATTAGATCCGGATTTCCAAGGAAGATCGTCGTAAGACTACCTTTGCCACATAATGGGGATCCTACCAATATAAAGTAATTTTGTTTGGATTGAAGAATGCCCCATCCATCTTTTCCAGGGTGGTAGTCAAAGCATTCAAGGAGGTCCTAGATAAGTTTCTAGAAGCATAATTTGATGATTGGACTATTTTTAGATTATTGAAAAATCATATTGAATGTTTAAGGCTAATGTTGGACAAGTGAAAATAGTGTCAGATTGCCTTAAACCTGGAGAAGTGCATTTTCTTTTCACCATTTGGAGTGTTGTTAGGTCATATTGTATGCAAGCAAGGATTGTTGGTAGATCCATCTAAAATTTCCATCATAGTTGATCTACCCCCTCCTACTTCAATCAAATAGTTGCGCACTGCACTGAGACACACAAGATATTACAAGAAGTTCATTAAAGGATATGCCCAGATTACAACACCCATGGAGAAGATTTTGAAGAAAGATTGCCAATTTCAATAGACAAAAGAATGTCAACAGAGCTTCAACACACTGAAATAGAAAATGGTTATTGTGCCTATTCTGGTTTTCCCATATTGGAGTAAGGAGTTTCATGTGCATGTTGATGCATCATCTATTGCATTAGGAGCTATGTTAGCACAACCCGGAACAAGAGACATCAACCACACGTTATCCTTTGTTAGCAGGAAGCTATCAACAACTAAGATCAATTACACCACCACTGAAAGAGAAGGGTTAGCCATGATGTATGCACTAAAGAAGTTCCATCACTACTTGTTGGGAGGACAGTTTAAAATGTTTACTGATCACTCCATGTTGAAATACCTAGTCAACGAGCCAGTGTTGGGGAGAATGAACAAAGGTACTGACCACTTGTCGAGGTTGGAACATGGAGAATATCCCACTATTTTGGAGGATACACTACCAGATGCACAACTGCTAGCCATTAGAAATATTGATGACCAATTTACAGAGATAGTCCAGTTCCTATCAATAGGAATGGCACCGAGTGAATATACAATCACCCAGAAGAAAAAACTAGTAGTGTGTGTTGCAGAATTTTCGCTTATAGCAGGACAACTATACAAGATGGGACCTAATGAGATATTGAGGAGGTGTGTTATGGAGGCAAAAAGACCATTAATCCTCACCGAATCTCATGAAGGCATTGTAGGAGGACACTACGTAGGGAAAGCCACTGCACAAAAGGTTCTTTGAGATGGACTTTGGTGGCCTACCTTACATAGGGACACCAAGGACTATTACAGAGCCTGCAATGTATGCCAAAGAGTTGGGAAACTGTCCAGAAGAGATGAAATGTCATTAGCACCGCAACTGACCCTACAAACATTTGAGAAATGGGCCATTGACTTCGTGGGACCTATTAACCCACTAGGGAGGTGCACAGGAGCAGGGTACATAATTACTGCGACATAGTACTTGACCAGATGGGATGAAGAAAGAGAAGTTAAGGACTATAGTGCCACTACAGCTGGACGCTTCATATTTGATGACATCATAACCAGGTTTGGGTGCCCAAAGATCCTTATGAGTGATCAAGACACATAATTCATTAATAAAACAATTGAAGCCTTGACCGAGGAATTTACAGTTCATCATCAGAAGAGCACACCTTACCATCCACAAGCAAATGGGATAGTTGAATCATTCAACAAGATCTTGGAGACAACGCTAATGAATATTTTTAGTGTCAATAGAGACGACTGGGATTAAAGAGTACCAACAATATTATGGGCCTATAGAACCACTTGCAAGAAGCTAACAATGCAGACCCCCTTTAAATTGGTGTATGGTCTTGAATTTGTTGTCCCAATGGAATATTTGGTACCAAGCTTAAGAATTGTTTCCTTTATAGATATGGATGACACTGGCGTTGTTCGAGAGAGGCTTGCACAGTTGGTCGAACTAAAGGAAGACAGATTTATTGCAGGCTTTCATCAGCGGGTCCAGAAAGAAAGAGAGAAAGCCTACCACGACAGACACATCAAGAAGAAGGTATTTAATCAAGGTGATCTGGTACTGGTATATGACAGTAAGTTCATGAAGCATCCTAGGAAGTTCAGAATGCATTGTCTCAGGCCATATGAGGTTTCCTATGTTACAGAAGGAGGACCTGCACAATTGAATACTTTGAATGGAGAATGGAAGGAAGGTTTGGTGAATGAGAGCCAGCTAAAGTTGTATTATGATAATGATCTGCCTCAAAACTCTCAGTAAAATCATGAGGATAAGGGTCTAGGTACTAGGTGTAGTTGAAACTGGGTACCAGACACAGAAAATACAGTCTGCACAAGGGAGGAAGGGAGGACTAGAGTCGGAAGCACAGGATGCCCTGTGTAGTTTGAAGACGAAGCAAATCATAGGGATCAGATCTGAAGTGCCTCGGGACGAGTCACAGGTGAGTGTTGGGAGCTTGTTGGCCCTTGGTTATGGAAGCAAGCGAAGATCAAGGAAGAAAAGGAAAAATGTTAACTGCGTGGAAGACACAGTGATTATTACTAGGTTGAAGTGAGTAAAAGAGAAGAAAAGAAAAAATGAAGTAAAAGGAAGAAATACATTGGATGAGGAGATCGAGGATGACAGATCAACAAGGAATATGGATCGTGGACAACTCAGCAAGTGGAAAAAGCCATTATTGGATGATTTGGAGCACCGCGCGAGAAGGAAGGAAAGACAGGCTAGAGAAGCCCTGAAAATGTGGGTCAAGTTGACCTAGGGTTTTAGACACCTAGGGTTTTGGAATCTAGGGTTTTGACACTTATTTTTTAGCCTAAAGGTGTCCGAGAACTATTGTAATGTATAAATAGTGGTCTAAAGGACCTGGGTTGGATTTGTGTTATGGTTGTTGTTGTTATCTTTGTTATTGTGTGATCGAGTGAGGATTATTGTGTGAGAGAGAAGTGTTGAGTGTAGAGCCTTCTGGGATTTTAAGATCTTCAATTGGGTGTGAAGATCAACCCTACAGCTGGGTGCACAGGAAGGGGAGAGATAGAGAGAAGAAGAAAGAAGATTTGCTAGCTGAGAGAGCAGACAAGAACTGTATGATTCATCTTAATATATTATAAAGCACAGTTCTGTGGATACAGCCCTAGAGAGAGGGTGAACCACGTATTTATGGTGTCATGTGTGATTGATGCCAATTTCTTTTCCATTTTTTATATTGTTAATTGCATTATGGTGTTAGATCTGATAGATAGTTCTGTGGAGTAGATATGAACTGATAAATGATATATAATTGTTGTATTGATTTTGTATTGGATCCACTTGATATCCCCTTGGTTGTATACATATGTGTCCTACAACCCCCCCATAACTACTTAGGGTGAGACTGCATCTGCTTCGCAGGTGTTGCCAAAAGGGCTAGTAGTTAGGGCTTGTTGGTGCACTCTTGGAGCTGAACCTTGGGTCTTCCCCTGTGCCAACAACCATCTGTAATGATAGGAATAAGTGAATATGGGATATATAAACTGTGGGGACAACCTGTTTACAGACTCATAGAAGAAAGCAATGAGTCTACAAGTCAAAGTTTAAGAGAAGAGAAGGTTATTCTCAGTAGACCCACATGGTGGGAATGGAGTGAATTGGATGAATGGGGATACTTAGATAATCCTAGTACAGGGTGTAGAAGACCCATCCTAGAAGAACAAATAAAATGTTCATACATGGAACGGTTGGGCATCTTAGACTCAGAGGGAGAAACACATAGTGAGGTGGATCCTGGAGAAGAAAGGTCCAATGACTTTACCTCCCTCGCTAAGAGGGAGTGTTAGAGTATAGCTTAGGCATGTAACTCCTCCTCATTAGGGGTGTCTACTAATGTGGAGGAATCCCATATTTTGACTGGACAAAATAAAATCAAATGTTGGGGACCACCTAACTCAAGCTAAGATTGCATCTCAACCATTAATTCATATTAATTCTTGATTAATTCCCCACCCTTGGATCAAGTTCATAATGAGAGGATCCAAGGGCTAGGAATGATTGAGGAAAATATGCTAGGGTTACAAGTAACATGGAAGCCTCACTATCAATATAGGAGAAAAGAGAGTGAAGTTCAATACAGAGAGGAGGCGCTCCAGAGAGGACCAAGACATGGTCTGTAAGATAACAAACAAGAGGAGGCTGAGAAGGGACGAGATAGAGACCAAATCAGTTCTCTCTGTGTGCACAAGGAGGAAAGTGTAACCATATATCAAGTTGAGTCTCATAGATACCAAGTAGGGTCTCTATGCATGCATAAGGAGGCAATAAGTTAGGGTCTCATTGTGTGAACAAGAAGTCGAGTTAGGGAAATAAGTTCGTGTATCACTACATGGACAAGGGGCCGAGTTAGGGCCATAGTTCATCACATTCAAGGAATAGAGGCCGAGTTGGGCCTGAAGGAGGTAAATTATGCAAGTTAGGTAAATTACGACATACACTTGGATTACACACTCATCCAACCTGAAATGAAAGTGTTCCCAGGTCATAGGTAATGGTATAATCTATGCTTTGAGAAGATACTAGTCGAATATAAACCGAGTAGCAATTCCAATTTTGTATTTTTTTGTTTTGATAAGTATTACCAGCAGAAGTACGAATCTGTACAGGTCGTATGATATATGTAAACTCATCTTGAGTAAATTTTATGCTTGCAACATACTGATATAAATAAAATTTCATTGTTTTGATTATATTCATTAATGATGTGTTGTTTTAATGGTGTGGTTGTCATAGGAAAGAGANATGTCGGCCCATGGGTTCTCCCATGTTTAGGCCTTATTGTAAAAGTATAAATAAGTAAGATTGTAATGTAGAAAGGGGGGAACTTAGAGAGCAAAATCTAAGTGGCTAAGTGCGAGTAGTTGTGGGTTTCTTTGTGCAATAGGCTGTGTATGTAAGTTTTTGTTCTTGATAGAGGATTTGGCTCTGTTCCTTGACCTAATTTTGGGAAGGAGGATCTAGTGCTCAGTGCACAAATCTTTTGTCCTTGTCAAAGCTTGGCTCTGTGGCTTAGTGCACAAGAGCGGATGAATGTAAGAGATTGAAGAATAATAAAAAATACGAAGCAGTTGGTGGATGTAGCCCCACACTGGGGTGAACCACATATATCTTGTGTCTCTGATGTGATTTGTGCTATGTTGTGTTTGTCATTTATCTGCTTAGTGCTTTTTTTATTATGTATGATGGATGGATCTGATTTTTCTTAGTGCTTTACTTGTGCTAGATGAATGAATGTTAGATCTAACTCTGGGCTAAGTGCTAAGTGGTAGAAGTGTTTATCCTTCATTGTTACTATGTTGATCTTGTTATCACTCCAGGAAACTCTCCTAGGCTGTAAGTCGGAGATGCCTGGTAACTCAATCTTTTGGTAACTATTTTCTCAATAAAAAGTGTGGGTTGGATCAAGTCGGAGGACTGACTCACTTCTTCACTCAAATCATGCATAAACACATCAATATGGACAAGGCTTTCAACCACAAATGTTCAGAGAGTTTTCAAATAAGGGATGGATGAAGAAATAACTATTATATCAGCAGAGTCACATATAGACATATATGAATGGCCAATTACAATAATCACAAGAATACTTGCAGAGTTAAACTTATGAACGCAGCGATAAGATGACAGTTATCTGGCATTAGACAAGCATAACAACATGAATATAATATCCAAGTGCAAGTACAAAATAGACAAGAAGATGGAATCTGAACAAGTTATGGCAAAAGAAGCTTGTATTACTTCATATGAAAATGAGAAGTTTTGAGTTACATAACATGGAAAAAGTCTCCAAAGTCGAACCTCTTATTCATCAAATGTTTCTGGCTTTATAGCCCTTTACAAACAATTTCTAGATCCTATGAAACTGGATCTAATTTACTAAAAATAGAAAATGAAACTGCATTTACAAGAGAATAGGGATAAAACCCTAAAGGAAAGTTATTCTATGTGCTGGTCATATTTTAGTGTTTGAACAGTTGATGGAGTGATGACTAGCCTCCCAAGGCCTTTGACTCGATCTGATGCATAAGAATCGAATGCCTAGAAATCTTGAGATGATTCTTTGACTGTTTATATTTAGCTGATAAGGTATTTTTTGATTGATGAATTCCTGCCACCTGTACATTTGATCTTCTTGCTGGAAAAATTGACTGGAAAGGTGGATCGAATCCTTAACCAGCTGCACAAAATCTGGAGTATTTCCTGCCCTCTGTCATCCTTGTTCTGTAGAGTTTGGAGTCTTTCAAATGAGACATCTAAAATGCTCCTAATAAGAGGTATAGCATTCTGATCTCGATGTTCCATCAATGATGATATCAGGTAATGTGGACCTTGCAAACCTATTGCGAGATTGTGAATCATATCCAATTGAGGAGCGAATGACTCAGATGGCCAAGAAAAGTGATTTTTTTGTTCAGACCTCAAAGAAGATATCGATTCCTGTGCAGGACCAGAATTTGGCCCAACAACTTGCATGTGAACACTCTATTTTCAACATCCTAGACTTTGCAAATATGGATGTTGGTCAACCTTTTCAATCCTGGAAGTGAAAAGAAGAGCCAGAAAGAAAGTCCAGAGCCAAGATGGCCTATACTTGTAGCCTTAGATCTGTGCAAGAATTATAACATTCTGCCCTGTTTCTTCCCAGTCAAGATTTTCTTTGGGTAAAGCAAGCTTGATAGAAGACTCTTCGTGCTCCTTTGGTTGTGATGTTTTAATGAAATTGAAGTAATTGAACCAAGGACTTCAAGGGCTTATAAACTCAGGGTGTGCAGGCCAAGCTGTACCAGTGATCAAATTGCCATCAACAAAGCAGACTGATATTGGCTCTGGATCTTTTCATACTCCATATGCAGCTATGATGACAAGCTTTACAACAGGGTATGCAGTACATGTTTTTTCTTTCAATGCACCTTCCAACAGATTTCCACGAATGAAAATTAGCAAATTTCTCAAACTTGACATCACTGCTCAACTTTAACAGCTTCCTGACATCCATCATGGCAAGCTTGCCATCCCCAGATGCAGAGACAAGCCATGGATCTTCAAACGCAAGTGAATAAACTGGACAGGAGTGAGGAACCCATGAAGCAACTGGTTTATCATTAATTATAACAACATCACCAGAATGACTAGTACCACGACAGGGAGATCGGTCCTCAAACATATGAATAGCTCCATCCAGTAAACAACAAATGGCCAAAATGACTACATTCCAGAGAGTATGCATTGCCAACATGGACATTTAGCCTGACCCTCAACTGATATCCTGTTTCAATATCACATGTGTAAATGTCATTGCCTGCAGCGCTCATAATATGTGGACCTCGCACAACCAGTGACCATACCCAATCTCCATGCCTAAGATTTTTCAGACACTTCAGAGAAGATCGATCCCAGACACGAATGCTCATATCCCAAGAGCCACTATAAATTCTAGCAGAGTCAAGCCCAAGGCATGTGATGAGTCCAATATGTCTACAAAGGCAAAATTCAGTGTTCTGACCTGTAACTCTGCAAATATTTTTGTGATTATTGTAATTGACCATTCATATATGTCTATATGTGATTCTGCTGGTATAATAGTCATTTCTTCATCCATCACTTATTTGCCAACTCTCTGAACATATGTGGTTGAAAGCCTTGTCCATATTGATGTGTTTATGCATGATTTGAGTGGAAATTGATCCAGTCCTCCCACTTGTTCCAAATTCACACTTTTATTTAGAAAATTGCTTCAAAAAGAGTTAGTTACCAGGCATCTCCGACTTACAACCTAGGAGAGTTTCCTGGAGTGATAACAGATCTGTCTTAGGGTTTTTTCCGCAATGTTAATGAAAGCTAATGGACTAATGCATATCATCTTCTAAGTGTTATTAAAGTACTTTGTGAAGTGTTATAATTATAGATCTGTGTCCCAGCTTGGTTATAGACACCTGAGTCCTGTAACCCCCCCTACTTCTACCTCGGGAGAGACTTCACCTGCTTCGTGGTTTTTGCCGAAAGGGATGGTAGTTAGGGTTTTGTTGGTGTATTGTTGAAGCATTGCACCCTGGGTTTTCCCCTGTGCCAAAAAATGGTTCTGTTGTCGGGACCTGAAATTGTGATTGTTGGGAACTGAAGTAAAGAAAAGAGAAGCTTTGTGCGTAGATATGTTGTTGTAGTGTGCAATACTCTACTTGACTTGTGAAGATTTGTGCTAAGAAAGAAACTCGATCTGAAGAAAAGAGGTAAGATATTAAAAGAGGTAAATCTTTATAAGAGTAAGATAAGCAAAAGTTTTTGTTTTGAAAGCATGAATTTAAGTATGTTTAATAGATTTTGTCCTAGTCTGAAAGCTAGGGAACAATTGGAAGATAGAGTTGATCTGAATAAATTTGATATAAAAAAAGAAAGATATGTTATTCCTATGCATAGAAAGATTTTTTGGACTAATAAGTGGATGCAGGAACCTAGAAAGAATTTTTGCAAATTGCAGGTCCAACACTGTGATCCTAGTGTGCAGTATAGGAGAAGTTGGGGAACTTACAAGAGAAAGAGAGGATTGACACCAAGTTATAACTGTAGAATACCGGGACATCTTGCTAAGGAATTCCCTGGTACAGGTCCTATTTGTCTTTGTTGTAAAATTGTTGGTCATGAAGTTGAGGATTTCCCAAGGATGATTGCTAAAGTCAAAAAAATGAACATGAGATAAGAAAACTATGAAGGAAGTCAAGAGAATAAGAGAATGTTAGAGAATCATCAAGAGAATGAGTCAGAAAAAGATCAGACTATGTTATCACAATTGAAAGAAACGATGAATGATCACAAAGATGTCAGTTTACCAGAGATCTTGAAGGTAAAACAATGCATAAATGAAAGAATATGAGACTTTGACATAGTGAATATTATGATAGGAGACACTTGAGAAATTTTGGGAAAGCCTATTGTGATACCTTCATTGGGAAGGATAGGCTTGTTCAAGGGAAAGATGATAACCTTATGTGGAAGAGTTACTAATGTACCTATTATTATTCATGGAAGATCGACTGAAGAGGAATTTGAAGTCATTAAGTTTGTTGAGAACAATGCCCCATTCCCACTTTTGTTAGGAAAACATTGTATTGAGAAATATCAGATTAGAAGGAAAGTAGAGGAAGAAGCTACAGAAAAGAAAAAGCATTAACTAAGGGATTTCATAGCTAGAAAAATAGATCGAATGATAGAAGAACGAGAGGATAAGTTGAAGCAACATAAGGAAAGAGAATTAGATGTCGAAGTTGAAAGAACACAAGAAGGTTTGAAGGAACTATCCATGCAAGAAAGAAGGATACCCACCCTGGAATTAATAAGAGAAGAGGTGTTAACTTTGAACCCTCTGAGAGCACATCAACAGTGTGAAGTCACTACGCTTGGAGAAGATAAGAATAAGAATGGAAAGCGAATTATAGAAACAACTAGAGGGACTCAGATCACAGGAAATAAGGAAAGGAAGCTCAATAAGAAGAAATCCAAGTTGGAAAATCTACAGGAAGTTACAGAGAACAAATGGAAGACTTCGTAGGAGGCAGGTTTGCAGGATTTGAACCTCGTCGGAACAATAAAACCGCATAGAATGGGACTTCTCCCTGATGAAGCTATATGACTATTGGAGGTGCCCTGAACATTAGAACGACGCTCCAGAATGGCTAGGAAATTCATTTATGGGTGGATGGACTGCGTTTGGGACGTTGAGACCGTGTCATAATGGATAGATTCACATTAATGGAAGCATGCCTTCCCATTGGAAGAATATGTTATGACGCTTTCTTATTTAACCCATCGGACACTACATCGGGACCACTTTTTTCCACCTGTGATTATCTGAGACAAGAAGAGAAGTTATTGTGTGTCTAGCTATGTTATCAGACCTCGCCATCCGTTGTTTACTCCACCTGTTTGTTCACCTACCCCGAATTGCATGTTTAAAATTGAGAATGTCAAACACACTGAGTTAGAGAAGTCTGTCGAGGAGGTTCTTAAGAAGTTTATGTCTGATAAAGCTATGTCTGAAGGAGTACAGGCATCATCGACCAGGGGACTCCAGGATTCCCCTTCGACTGGACATCATTCGAGCCGTGTCAACCTCACGATTGAGTAGCAAAGTAAACATCACGATGATCTGGATAATGTGAAGCAGATCCCGTCAATCTTACCAGATTACATCCCGCCCTTGGCTGGAATGGTTAACCGCAACAACATCCCATGGGACTTTGAGTACACTTTGATAACCGTGTACATCCCGAAAGGAATATGCGTAGTTAGGAGTCAGTTGGATCAGATACCACTACTGAAGAATAGTGACTTCAACCTTGGATATAGAAAGAACTACTCCATACTCACACTCCATAGATACTTGATGAATACCATAGGGAAGAAGCCTCACCTAGTCTCCTATCCATGGGTTAAGGATATGGGAAATCCACGATATTAAATGTGATGAAGATTCCCCATTTTGGCCGACACCAAGAAGTTAACGCATGTGTTAAACTTCTCTTTTCGTTCTACCATGACAGATACCTATGGCTCGATCGATGTATTACTATGGATCTGGAGTTGATCCACCTGATTACAGGATTGAGCATGTAGGGACCCGACCCTCAACAATTTTACCCAGGGAAGACCTAAGATTGCTCCCTAGCACAATGCATCAAGGAGGCTTATGGAAAAGTCAAAAAGAAAAAGAGAGGCTACAAGGTAGCTTCTATCCAGGATGGCGCAATGCACCTCACTTTCCAAATCATATATGGAAATATCGTAAGAACGAATCTCCCCACACAGGTCACTGGGTTCATGGTGGACCTCACAGGAAAATGTGTGGAGGGAATGTAGATGAATTGGGCGAGTTAAATTGTCAATGAGATCGAGAAAGACTGTTGCAAAGCTTAGGATTAGGGATATGAGTTCCACTTTAGCTGGCTGCTTGTATTGATTGCATTTTTTTCTTGGAAAATTTCGGAAGGAGCCACCTTCCCGGAGATCTAACCATCAGAGCCGTTGGCCACTAGTTTCTCCACTTTGTGGTACACCAACAAGATGTCAAAGAAATGGCAGTCGAACGTCATGTTCCATGCATATTATCAACAACTAAAGGTTTCCATCGAGTCATTCCCATGCATGACACCATGCACCCTACACCAGTATAGACTGATACCCAAGTTCCACGTAGATCCTCATTTTATCTATATCACTGTGCCCAGAGATGAGAGCAAGGAGGAGTTACAATATTATTACAAGATGACAGATGAAGACATGGAGCATATCATGAAGGAATGGCCAAAGGAATTTCAGGCACATGTCATTGATGCCAAACTCTCTGACGCTGACATTATAAGAATCCCCTTGGTCACCCGGTTTAAGCATGCAAGACAGTCCAGTGCGAATAAGAAGAAGAAGAAAAAGGAGGAAGCCCGGAATATAGAGACTAATGAGGAGAATAACACCTCTGAAGAAAATGGATATGGTTCGCCTGGAGGAGGAGACGAGGTAAATTGAGAAGGAGGAGGGGATGAAGGAGAAAATCAAGGAGAAGGTGAAGCTACACCACTGAAAGATCCCCCTACTGAAACACCGCAGAAGAGGAAGGTTTCTCTACAGAAACCTTCAGCAAGAAATAAGACTCGTGCCAGTAATCCCCAGCTAGAGGCCACACTCATAGAGGGTGATATCAGTCTAGTCCACAGAGCCATGGAGGATGTGTCCGAAGATCTCTTGCAGAGATATAGAGTGAAGCAGGAGGAGTTGTATGAAAGGGTCGAGAAGGAGTTGAAGGAAATACAATAATCTATTCAATTGATCCATGCAATATGTATTGTGCCTTCTTCATCACAGGTTGCATAATTGGGGGATGAGCCTACCCAATTAATAAGACTTGTATATGTGACAGAGGCTCAACTTCAAAAAGTCCAAGAAGAAAAGGAGAAGGCTACAAAATCCTTGAAGCAAGAGCAAGAGGAAGTCTTAGAGAAATTACGAGTTGCGCGGTACTGCGTAACCACCTATGAAAATGAGAAAGATGAGTTTTGAGTGATGCTCGAGGAGGACAAAGTGAAGATACAGAGAGAAAAGGACCAATTGCTCACAAAGCAGACTACGGTCAAAGAAGCAGTGAATAAATCACTTCACTCTATGCCAGGCTTGGCACAGGAGGAACATGAGTCAGTCGAGGTTCAAGTGGTGAAGCTCGTTGAGGCCATCCAACAGCTTCAAGCGAGGATAGCGGAGTTGGAGATCCAAGTAGTACCGAGCACTCCATAGGAGGTGCACGATCAGAGGGAGGAAGCCACTAAGAATGCAGTTGGAAGGATTAGAGCCCTCACTTTAGAATGAAAATAGCTAAGTGATAGGAGCGCACAAACTTATGAATGCCTCACAAAATATCCAGAGCTAAGGAAACTGAAAGCACATTTACAGGAGGTGCAACAACAGGCACTGTCAATACAGGCGCAGATGAAGCTACTCAATGTGGTAGAAATAATGAAGAGATCTCAAGAAAAATGCATAGTACAAAAACATATTACTGGCATCTAGGAAAGGGTAATGGAAGTCACGTAGAAGCTGCAACCTGTGCAAGATGAAGCCTACAAGGTGTTCGAAGAAATTAAGGGACAAGGCTCACAACTGGACCAAATGGTTGCAACAATGGAACAATGCCTGGAATGGTCTGTTACAGAGTAGATAATCTAAGAACTCATTGAGAAAGAGGCTCGGGCGAAGAAACAAGTCGAGGCAGCTCGAGGCCTTCGAAGTAGCATTGCCCAGACTTGAGTGATTTGGGATGAGTCATAGGTGAGGTTGGGGGCCTGTTGGACCTTGACCAAGTTTTGAGGAAATATTGGTCAGGTTTGACAACTTTTTGGACTTCGACACAGGGATCAAGGATGGAGCATCTAGACAGAGCTGAGATCGTGGATCTCACTTGTTTTGTGGGCTTTCTAGACCTAGCAAGGGGTTCATTAGGGTTTTTTTAATAGGTTATGGGATGTCGGCCCATGGGTTCTCCCATGTTTAGGTCTTATTGTAAGAGTATAAATAAGTAAGATTGTAATGTAGAAAGGGGGGAACTTAGAGAGTGAAGTCTAAGTAGCTAAGTGCGAGTAGTTGTTGGTTCCTTTGTGCAACAGGCTGTGTGTGTAAGGTTTTGTGCTTGACAGAGGAGTTGGCTTTGTGCCTTGACCTAATTTTGGGAAGGAGGATATGGTGCTCAGTGTGCAGATCTCCTCTCCTTGGCGAAGCTTGGATCTGTGGCTTAATGCACAAGAGAGGATGAATGTAAGATATTGAAGAATAATAAAAAAAACAAAGAAGTTGGTGGACGTAGCCCCACACTAAGGTGAACCACGTATATCTTGTGTCTCTGATGTGCTTTGTGCTATGTTGTGTTTGTCATTTATTTTCTTAGTGATTTTGTTATTATGTATGATGGACGGATTTGATGTTTCTTAGTGCTTTACTTGTGCTAGATGAATGAATGTTAGATCTAACTCTGGGCTAATTGCTAAGTGGTAGAAGTGTTTATCCTTTATTTTTACTGCGTCGATT
Organism: Picea engelmannii; assembly: GCA_009831015.1. NCBI lineage: Eukaryota > Viridiplantae > Streptophyta > Pinopsida > Pinales > Pinaceae > Picea > Picea engelmannii. The sequence continues at coordinate 454,038 of ML788065.1, forward strand.
TGTAGTAGGGTTTGTTATGTGATGTTAATGAAAGCTAATGGACTAATGCATATCATCTTCTAAGTGTTATTAAAGTACTTTGTGAAGTGTTATAATCAAATATCTGTGTCCCATCTTTGTTATAGACACCTGAGTCCTGTAACTCCCCCTCCTTCTACCTCGGGTGAGACTTCACCTGCTTCCCCGGTGTTGCCTAAAGGGCTGGTAGTTAGGGTTTTGTTGGTGTGTTGTTGAAGCGTTGAACCCTGGGTCTACCCTTGTGCCAACAACTATAGATAATGGAGAGTTGCTTGATTCTTAACTTTTTTTACTATTGACATATAGTGCTACTTTTTTCTAAGTCAACTCTACTACAAATATCCGAAGTTATAAATTGTAAGGTTAAATTCCTTGGACAATGATATCATTTCTTGTAAAATAATTCTTTAAATGCTTTTAATATCATAATTACTATCATATTCAAAAATATATTCGAAGGCTCATCACTATGTTTCATGTTATGAAATTCCTTTTTTACTTCTCTATCAATGCTTGTTGCGATTATGTTGTTTCATTGTTTGAAAAAGAGAACATTTCCCTTGGAGACTTTTTGCTGCTAATTTTAAATGTTGTATATTTTTTTGCATGATGGTTAAACCACATGCAGAGAAATCATATGAAACATGAAGTGTCTCCAAAAGGAAAAGGCATTTATAATGTCAACATAGTTCTAAATATTGCACAAGAACATGTCAATATTGGTCATAGTGACCATGAAGAACTCGTTGAGCAATATGTAAAGGACAATGTTGATAGTGGTGTTGAATTTGAGGTAATCAATTTTTTGTCATAAATTTTCACACTTAAAATGTTCTTTTGGACAAAAAAATATTGCTTGCATTCTTCATACTTTTGAATGTTTAATAAGAAATTCTTCATACTTTTGAATGTTGTATATTTGTTTTGCATGATGAAACCACATGCAGGGAAACTCTATAAAAGAAGCACGATGAAAAGGACAAGTCCTTATCAAAATATCTATGAAAGATGCGCTAAGTGATATCAATATTGATAGTGATCGTATTGACGTTGAACTCGAGAATAATGTGTAGTATATTCATAGTGGTACTAGTGAACTCGAGGTGAGTGCAATAATTATACGCTAAATATTAGAATATAATTATTGTTTAAAAATTTTCATATCTCAAGTTAATGTGTATTTCTTTTTGTTTTTGCAGAAATGTATTGAAAGGAAGGAAGCTTCACATGGTGGCCTTTGAAATATTTGCAAAAAATGATATAGACGATTTTTATCACAGTTGTTAGACAGCTTGGCCCACTGCTTTTATGCATTTTTTTGAATGCATGTTCAGGGATCTTTTATATTATGGTGTATTTGTAGACTTAGAAACGCTCAGTGACAGTCAATGACAACACTG
>ML788065.1:468362-508347 GCA_009831015.1 Picea engelmannii
CTAAGGCCTATTGAGCTTCACATATGTAGGTCCTTGTTTTGTCATCGCCCAATGTCTTCTTTCTATATGTCACAATTTGTATCATGAATAGTGGTATGGTGTAAGGACCTATTCCTTGACCAGATTGTATTCCCTATATTTGTGATCTTAGTAGGTCTTCCCTCTGTGATGTTCAACTTGACTAGATTGACTTGCGTCGTTCACTTGGTTGGCATTGATCTCCTTTTACCATTCATCACTACTTGTGACATTTATTTGTTGCATGGTGTGTCGTCTTCTTCCCCTTGGTCATTGTTCATTCGTCACATCCAAAAATGAGTGTTCTTGATCACCATACGACCTAGCTACCCACCTTGATGACTGATCACTTGAAACCTACCTAATTTACCTTCTATTTTCACGTCCCTAGACAAGAAACCCTAATTGGAGTAACCCTGATTGGTTGAACCATGGCGAGCATGGAACCTTGACTTATGTGTAATTTGGCCTTATTTTCCTAATTTGTGTTTTCATTTTTTTTTTAATTTTTGTATGTATTTTTTATTTTGTATATTTTGTATTTTATTTATTTCTTTATTTCTTTATTTATTTTTATTTATTACTTTGTATTTATTTATTTCTATTTTACCCTTGGTTTTGTAAAACCACATGGTATTTGCCCATGGTTTTTTCCCATGGTTTTCCCTAAAGTTACATTAGATAATTATTTTTACATGGGATAAACAAAGTTCACTTTGAAAATGTTTTTACATGGGTCAAATATGTTTTTACATGGACAAACTATTTGTTTTGAATGAATAAACCATTTTTTACATGTGGTGTTTTGCATACAACCTAATGTACATCCTCATTCTTCTCATATCTCTGTAAAACTAAAAATAATTAAACTTTTCATTTATATGTGTGTGTCTGTGTGTATTCATTTCCTTTATTTCTTTTTCGTTTTACTTTTCATTTTAATTTTGTTTTCCCATTTACCCCCCTAAGTCCTAGGTTGTACATATTCATTTTATTTTTCTCATTTAATTTAGTTTTTAATTTAACTTTTAATTTTTCCCTCACTCATTAAAATTCAACTTAATATCCCATGAGACCTCTCCCCATGTTTCTCCCCATTGGTCCTCACATTTACTTCATGGTAAGTTCCATGGGAAATGACCATTAAGACACACCTCCTATATTCATGGAATCCATCCTCCCCTCCTCTGGAACACCTTTTAAACTATATGAATAATTCACTAAATGTCCCAAGACTAAGCTATCGAGATCTAACCTTAGCATTATTTTATAATTTTTTTAACCCATCGGGGAGATTTACTTATCATTTTAACTTTAGACTTCGATGACCTCCTTCCCAACCACATTATAATATAATATTTCAATTTATCAGAACCCAAGGTTATCAAAGAGTGTTGTGCATGAGTTCTTTACCTTCCTAACCATACCATTACGATGGCCCATCGGAAGCATGAAGCCATCAGAATGTGCCTTACATTAGTATATTTTTGGGACGGAGATCCATTGGAACATGTGCATGATTATAATATATTTTTTGGAATATTATTTAGTTCCATCGGGAGCATGGAGAGACTTATCTAGACCCATCATATGTTACCCTCTTTCTCATATACAATCATTAAGTCTTAGTATACCACCTTTGTATATTTCACATGCTAGGATATAGTTGTTATCCTAAGTGTGTTTCTAGATTCCTATATTTCCTCCTCCTACCTTATCTCTTGATGAGGTGTCGATGTGAGAACAATTGAGGTGCTTTCATTATTGTATTATATATTTGTATCATTAAGATGAATACAATGTTGAGAATTATGGCTTGAGGCCTTTTCTGCCAATCTTCTTGTCCTAATATTCTTATACTCAATTTCTTCAATTGGTATCATAGCTTCTTATGGTCTTAAGAGCCTGATGTCTTCATGAGTGATTCGAAATCAATTTGATGGATATTGAGAACGAGTTCAACGCTAGTTTAGTTGAGCCATGTGTAGGTGTTGCAACATCAAACATGTGGATCTGCCAAAAGTGAATTTGTTTGAGATATGCAATTGGAGGCTTATCGTTGTGATGTTGGAGATCTACATATTCACACCTCATTGCCTACATCAAAAAATCGCAGATCTATGCCTCTTGGACATGATATATTCATAGTGAAGAATTACCGACAATGATCTACACCAACATAATACTGTAAAGTTGGCACATTCAGGATAAATTTTGATATGGAGTTCTTTGGCATATTCCAGCAACAAGATCCTGATATTGTTGTTCGATTTGGTAAGTAGCACTTTGCCAATGCATAATTTCCTTTTTGGATGAAATTGAAGTCAAGAAACCCTTTGTTCGTGGGTATGTGAAGGGCACAGGTCTTGTAATATTCAATCTTTGTTGTAATATTTTGAAGATCGAAGTCTGTGTTGATAAAAAGGTGGAATCAAACTCATCACAAGTTATTGAGGGGATGCCCCAATTGTGGTTTGTTAGTTGTCAGGAAAACATCACATTCTCATAACACACCTGCGCTTATGCCTTTCTATAATCTGGAATCAATCCTCTTTGTTGTAACCATTCAATCAGATCGATTTTCTTGGGGTTTTGAGATTTGTGTGGCGACACTCAAAGCTATAAGGTATTTGTGGTGGTAAAATGACATTTGGATCTTCCTTATGAAATTGTTGCATGCCATTCTCTTAGATCTGAAATTTGTTGTTGCCCAAACCCTCAACAAATCCTGAGTTCTTCATATCACAATTCTGATAGATATTTAGAGTAGGTCGGATCCCGAAGAATACCGATGAAGAAGACACTTGTTTTTTTATTTTTCTTAAAATCGGTTGTGTCATCTTGGAAGTGAAGGTGAAATTCATAGTTTCCATTTCATTTTTTTTTAAACTAACAAAAATGGATTTGTACCTCATCGTTGCTCGCTTCATAATGGAGGAGATTCGCATAGATAACAAGTGGATCTGAGCTTATCATGTCAAGAAAGAAGAGAAACCATAGAGAACATAATCATTTCCATGATGGTCGTGGAGATAGCACCGCCCCTTGCAAGTCCTCGGAGGCCATGGCGCTAGGGTTTTGAATCTCGACAATAGTGGTTAGAGGAGCATTGTGAGCTTGGATTGGTTGGATCATTACTTTTGTGATGACAGTGCATCCCATAGTTTTTTCTATCTTTCAGATCAGATTTGTTGCCAAATCGGTTACCTGTAGAAGAAACTATGTAAAGTGATCATGGAAGCACCCATGAACACGACCTGTTGAAAAGAAAGAAGCCACTCAGATCTGTGAGTTTTAATCATGCGATAATGATGTAGGTATACCTGTTCTTTTCACCAATCTCAGTTTACTATGTGAACTTCTGTGAACCTCTTTGGTGATCTATGGGTGCGTGAGGAAACTTTGCATGCACAAGATTTGATAAACTCAACGATTGTTTATCACTAGAGATGAGAAGGTGTGGAGTGGACGTGCAGACCTGTCATATGCTAAAATGATTTGAGCCACTAGATTGGCCCACTATGTTTGTGAAGAACATCACAGCCACCCACGAGCCATCATCGAAGATAGCAGATGTGAAGCTCCAAGTAAAGACTCTGTAAAGACAATGCACATGTGTCCAAAAGTCCAAAGTGTGGTCAAGCAACCTCATGGCAGCCTTTGTAAGTCCAACTTCGATCACTTATTTTTGGATGCCAATGCCATTAGAGACTTGAGGGGTATTAAAAAGTACACTCTTTATAATTTCATCTATGCATAGCTTTAATGGCATAGCATTTTATTTAAAATCCATATTTTACAAAAGTAAAGCTCATATATGATATTCACTTGGAAAATTACTTTTTGGAAATATCTAATAGTTTATACCATTAAAGAGAAAGTGGGGTCTTCTTTCTCAGAATTTGTAATAGTTTATGCCATTGGTGTCTTCTTTAGTTTAGAGGGAAAAAAAGTGTACTTGAAGGTTTGACAATGACATGTGATGACAAAGATTGTAATTGAAAACTGAATTTCTCTTAGGTGTAAGAGCTCATTGTATTAAGAATAATAAAAGTTAATTTTTTGTGGTGTTGAAGTGTCCTAGATCCGCCCGAAATTGAATAAGGAGATCTTAGGTACACCTTGTGTAGTGTGTGTTGGTGATCTTTTCATGGAGGCTTATATTGTTTATTGTCTAGTTTTGACATAAACACAATTGCAATTTTATCATTTACGCAACACACAAGCTCATGCATAGTGTTATTCAAGTACAATCAAGAAACAACAAAGATATCAAATTGTAAATCACATTAACAATGGAAAAACAAGCCCATAATCAAAGGAGAAATCGACTCAAAAGCACTCACAACAAATTCAAATTTGAAGATTAATTCAACTTAAGAATCATGATTTATTGTAACTTGAAAATAGTCCTTTTGTAAGTTTACTTGTCTTTATAAATCAAGTGAAGTTGAATTTGTAATTGGGTGCATTCTCGGCTGAGCCCAACACCAAAGAGTCATTGTAATTTTGAGTTGTAATTGACAAGGTTGAGTAGTTTAACTCGAATCATTGTAAAAAATCACAAGTTTTTGGATGTATTTTCAGTGGTAACCGACATCCTCAACTTCCTGAAAGAAAGTTCAAGTGAGTGAGTACAAGCGAGCGTGTTCAAATGGAGCGAAGTCGTGAATTATTAGAGTTTTTGAATACTCTAATAAACACCACTGAAGACAACACAGTAATATTGAACAAAACAACTCTTCAATCAGTGCTAACTTGTTTACAAGTGACACAAGATAAAGTTAGACTTCTTCAAGCACAATCCCAACTATTGAATGATGAGTTGATAAATCTCAAAAATCAATAGCCAATGAAGTATTCTGAACTAGTTTTTGTTAAGAACAACCCTCTCTATAATGATGATGATGATAATGATGATCAACAATCAGTGAAGGAGAACCTCAATGAGCTAACTTCAGAAGAAAATTCAAATGAAGATGAATTTGTTCAAGTTCAGCATAATCAGACTCAAAATACTCTTTCCAAGCCCATCATCGGACCTTGGGAATAAATCATCTACAACAAGAATAGAACAAGACTTGGATATGACAAGGAAGTTGTCTTTCATATTCCTGATTATTCTAGACCAATCAAGTTCCAAAGTGTTGGATTACTTCAAGAAGATGCACTTTCACCTGTTCCAGTTCAACATCAGAATGAGAAGTTCCAACATTGTAATCGAGTTGGTCACATGGAGAATAAGTGTTTTGATCTCCATCCTTGCCAACATTGTGGCAAGTTTAACCATTCTTTAGACAGATGTTCAACACTAAAGAAACCTGCAAGATTGAAGATTCACTATGAGTGGATTGATCCTTGGAAATGGTCATCAAAAACCAAGTGACTATAGAAGTCTTACCGAAGAATTGAATCTTGAGTAAAGACCAACCTTGTATCATAACATTTTATTACCTCACATAAATGGTCCCCTTATGGCATAGCTTTTGAGCATGGCCCTCACAGGATGAGATAACATGTGTTTTTTTTTGCATGTCCACTTTGTGTTGTACTCAAAATGAAACAAGTATGGTACTCCCTTGAGCCTAGAAGGGGGGATTACAATGATGAAACTCTCATGCACCTTAAGGGGGGGAGTTCAAAATTCCAGTGACGCTGGTTCATGAAACCACTTGTGGTCTTTCCTTTCAGCTGAAAAAGGGAGGAATTGATGATGGAATTGAAGATGGTTTTCAAACATAAAGTTTCGACAACAAAAAACATCAAATATGCCATATGGGCATGAAATTTTCCAAATGGGAAACTACAGTCTGTAGATGATAGACTTTAGCAAAATTATGGTTCAATAAGTTTAAGTTGAATTATACATAATTGGGATGTTGATTTTGATTTTGAGAGAAATGATGTGGACGTTTGGTTCACATAGATGGTCATTTGACCTAGCATAGGACAAGAGGATCCTTGTGCATTGCAGCTTGGAATTTGATTGAGTTGTCAGGCATTTTGGCTCACATGATTACATAGTGATATTTTCCAGAGATGGCAGAATTTGGCAAGATTATGGTTCAATGACTTCCAATTGAATCATACACATGATACATTGAGATATTTTTGAACACATAAAAGTGTCAATATTGGTTAGTGGTCATCCAAAAACCATCAGATACATGGTATCAATTGGTTAGTGGTCATCCCAAAACATAGATTCAGAGAGAACTTTCAGTGATACACTAATAGTAGAGTGGTGATACTACATGTTCACCAATTAGTAGAAGACATCAGATTCTTCTAGCTAAAATGCTTGGCAAAATGATCAAATTGTCAAGAAATCATGGAATGTTCAGATATTGTAGATGTTCACTTCCATATCTTAGCTCTCTTCTAGTTCATTTCAGATGAACAAATTCAACATCCAGATTGGTGGTTTTTCAGGCAATTATTCAGTGTGGCTCAGCTCAGGAGTTTCAGCATGAAGACATGGAGATATACCAACTTATGCACCCGCTTTGTTGGTATTGTTGTTTGGACTTATGATTGATGGGGGGGTTGTTAGCCTCTTTCTCATATACAATCATTAAGTTTTAGTATACCATCTATGTATATTTCACATGCTAGGATATAGTTGTTATCCTAACTGTGTTTCTGTATTCCTATATTTCTTCCTCCTACCTTATCTCCTGATGAGTTGTCGATTTGAGAGAAATTGAGGTGGTTTCATTATTGTATTATATATTTGTATCATTAAGATGAATACAATTTTGAGAATTATGGCTTGAGGCATTTTCCGCCATTCTTCTTGTCCTAATATGCTTATGCTCAATTTCTTCATCAGAGTCTAATATTAACACCCATCAGAATGGACTCACTCTGATATCCCATTAGAATGCACCCATTTTGATAGCATATCATAGTGATAGTCCATCACAGTGATATGTTCATGATAAGTTGTCATTTCGACCAACCATTCTAACCATGGAGTTTTATTTACCATGCATTTTGTAGTTAATATTTTAATTTCAACTTAGACTTTGGGTTGCACTTTAATTTTGGGGATTTTAATTAATTTTTTATTCCATGTGGTGATGGGAATTATGCTATTATTATTATTATTATTATTATTATTATTATTTATGTTCATTCATTTTGTTTTACAAGGAGTTCTTACTATTGGAGTGAGCATATGCCATCAAGACTGATGAACCCATTAGAGCGCTTTCAACCAACCTTGAGTTTGATGGAGTTATTACCACTCAATTTTTTTTAATTTTTTAATTTTTGGACTTTGGGTTATGTTTTATTTTGGAGGGAGATTTTAATTTTATTATTATTATTATTCTTTTTTCTTTTTCTTTTTTTCACATGGGTGGAGGTAATTTGATTATTTTTTAATTTTGATTTTAGCGTAGGTCATTTTAATTAATTTTATTATTTTATTTTCCTAATTTTTAGGATGGTAATTGGGAAAAATAACATTACAAGCCCTAGGTATTATGCCTTCCCTAGGTTCTTATACAAATTAGCTTAAGGGGATAATTTTTTTTAAACCATTCAATTTTGAATTTCCTTATGCATGTGAGATTTTTGTTTTTAGGTTGAGGATCAACGACCCAAATTCACCCACAGGCATGATCAAGGGTTACTGAGCACCATTTTTCAAACAAGCATATCTTGGGGTGTAGGTGTCAGAATTGATCCCATGATAACTCGTTGGAAAGGTATCAAACAAAAGAATGCAGTGGAAGAGGTATTTAGGAAAAAAATGCAAAAAAAAACCTTAGAAAGCGCTGAGAATAGTAGGCCATGGATTTGGGGGGGAATTTATTGGGCAAACTTCAAACAACCATATCTGAGGCTACATGCAACAAAATCATGCACGATATAGCTGAATGGAAATATAAAAGGGAGAAGAATATGTTGGAACAATAAATGTTGACATATTGAAATTATAAATTCTCATAAATCACAAAAAATCGAAGAGGTCCGAATTTAATTGAAGAACAAGTTATGCAATGTTCAAACAATCGCACTGTGAGATACAAGAAACAAAAGTGGACCCGCAAGAGCATGATGGAAGGATGAGACAGAGGAGAATATGATCAGATGATCTTGATTAGTAGACAAACACCATAAAATCTTAGAAACATCACAAGGAATAGAAGAAAACATGAACAAGCCAAGTGAATAAAATTTGTAAATGCATATCATTTATGAGTTTCCTAAGGGAAAGAATAACTACTTAGGAGTCTCTTCAAATTATATTTGTAACAATCGCATGTTGATTTTAAAAAATGTAAAATAAATTTGAAACAAAAAGTGACAAAACAAAGGGAAAACAAAATGAATAGTCACAAGAGATGAAGAGTTTCTCTTGTCTTATAAAAGAGGACTCGTAGGATGTAATGGGGGGATATTTCCTATTGTATAGATTGATAATATTCTTATTTATGAATGTATGAAAAGCATAATCCATTTTTGAAGTCATAACTATTTGCAAATGTTTGTGAGACTACTTTGTACATGTATTTGTTGTTTGATATTTTTGAGTGTTGATCATACAAACTATTTCTATGTTGATTATTTAGAATGCTCATTCTATTGTGATTTCTAATGAGTAGAAGGATGATGTTATAGGTCTCCTCTGAAACTATTTGAGATGATATATAAAATTTTATTGTATTAACATATTCTTGGTTTCCATGAACTATTTCTGCTATCAAAATATCACTTTAAAATTGTTCTCATCTATTAGTTTTCCTCCTACGGGTTAGGTTAGAATTAGTTAGATTCTATTAGTTTTCTTTCAGTTTAGATAAGATTTAGAATTAATTAGGACCCTTTGGGAGATAGTTCATTGTCTTTCCATTTTTTATTATTTTGATTCTTAGTGGCAACCAGGCCCACATATTGGTCAAAAATGCCACACCAAACAAGAGTAGGTCTAATTGGGACTTGCCATCGATCGTTCTCCCTTACTTGCTTGAGAGGCCATTTGGACCCATCAACATAAATGGCTCTAGAAGGAGGGCCATATGAGAAGCTGAGCTCGTTGATTCATTCTTATTCAATTGTTCTGATTTACTAATGTCTCCATCCCCCATCCATTTATGGATAGTGTTTTATGGTACTTTACCTTCCGAACCTCCTAGAAAGATTTTACATTTGTTGTCACAACTTAAATTTGACAGTGAGGGAGAGACGACTTCATATGAACATGCTTTAAAATTTTGGAAATTTTGTTGTTCTAGAATTATTAATAATGGAAGTATCATTTGCAGGTTGTTCATTCTCACTCTTGCAGGCTATGTCAAGATTTGGTGTGAGACTCTTCCAACTTCCTCTATTCACACATGGGAGTAGTGTATGCGTCAATTCTAGCATTCCTTTGAAAAATATGATTATGATGACTTGTGTGCAGAGATATCAGAGCTTAGGAAGAACGAAGATGAATCTTTTGAATATTTTCTTATTAGATTTACTCATATTTTCTATAGATTTTCTTTGGATGATAGGCCCTCTACCAATGATTTGATTTCCTATTTATTTTCTCTTACTAATGAAACATATCAATCAGAGGATGAAGAATCTAAATCATGTCTTCATGTTCCTTTACATGCTGATTTAGATTTACATGAGAATGTAAAAAACGATAATGGTTTAGTTACGCTTCATATGTCTGGATATTTCTTTAATATGGGGGATATAGATCATAGGGAGAATTCTTTTTCAGAAGAACCATATGTATATTCTCACCACTCCACCCCCCCTTCCTTCCTTGTGACAAAAAAAAGACCTCTTGTGTTGTAAATTTGAGTTCAATTTTTTTTGTTGTTGACCAAGATGAGGGTTTTCCTGTTGATAATGGTACACTTTGGGTCACATTGAAGGTTATGTCAGGTTCTCATTATCCTACCTCTTATTTTCCATCACAAGAAATGGAGGGGGAAACTATGGAGAAAAACTTGAATTCTAACCATTTTGTTAATGAAGAAAATCTGGACACTCATGAAATGAATTCTTCCTTACCCATGGATAGTTTGGAATTAGTTCCTTTTGATTTGAATTGTCCTGTTGTTATAAATTCTCGTATTTTAACCAAGATAAATCAATAATGTTTTATTATTTTTTGTGGATCATTTATTGAAACTTCTTGTTCTAGGAATTCTTTTGATTTGCTCCTCTCTTCTAACCATGAGCATATGTTGAAATATATTTCATATTATCATATTTTGCAGGGGAAAAACAACCTCACTGATCATTTCACTCAAGGAGAAGAAATAAATATACAAGACATACCACTTTTATTAAAACAACCCACTTTTTTCTTGAAAGAGGAAAATCATGTTGATGAAGAATGTGTTGATTGTGAAACCATTCCTACTATGGAGCCTACCAACTCACAACCATTCATCAATGTTATTAAGGAGAAGGAACTATGATTCAAAGAGTCACTTTTTGAAAATGTTTCTTGTTCAAGAGAATCTTGTAATTCTCTTAATTCCTCCACTTATTATTATTTGTATCACGATATCTTTAATGGTTTTATTTTACAAGAAGCCACCCATTTTCCTATTCAAATAAACTCAATAGGGCCAACCCCTTTTGAAGCACTTGATGGTGGTAGTGTGCATATGGAAGATAGAAAGGATAAGGCCTCTTCCCATTAACTTAGTACAACTATACCTTACCAACCTTTTTCATGGGATGAAGGAACTGTTGTAGCTAATGTATATCAAACCATGTCTCCTTCTTTTTCATCTTCATTTTTTATTAATAAAGAGATTTATTTTTCAAGTAGCCCTTTAGTTGATATTTTTTTTATGTTATTATCTTCCACCATTGTCTTGAAGATATATCTCATACCATGGTGGATGCTAGTCTATGTATATAATTTGATTTCACTAATTTATCTCAAGTTGTTGGTTTCTTGAAGTATGAGTCCAGGGTGGCTTTCCAAGACAATGAGGCACTTCGGTCTACATTGACGGTTATGTCATGCCCTCTTTCTTTTGGTTTGTCTTCAGGGATAAAAAAATATATTATCACAAATATTTCTATCACCAAGTACACTTTACACATATTCTATGCACAGTTCTCATTTGGTATGCTACTTTCCTGTGGACTCCCTCCATCAATTTTATGTTATTCATGGTAGATTTTATGATAGAATTGCAGCATGGTCGGAGGAATATTATTTAGCTATTGTTCTCATGATTTATTACTATCACATATTTAATATGGTGGATATATATTTTCAAGTTTTATTTTTTTTCTACTTTTACTTTACTTTTACTCTACTTTTTCTCCAAGTTATGTTACTAAATTTTTTTCATGAACATTTGTTTGCAGGATTGGGATTACATGCATGGATACATTGCGATTATGGTTTTACATAGTTCATTATTTTTATCCCGTTTAGTGTAGGATATGAGTAGGGTATAATAGGCTAGTTTCTTTCCTTTGCATAGTTTAGCTTTTCTTTCTAATTTTTAATTAGTTTTTTGTTTTATTTTTCTTTTTATTTTCTATTGGTTGAACAATACATTAAATTATTAGCAGAGGAGAGAAGAATTAGAAGGATTTCTTAGTGACTTTTTCCTTTGAATGGATTTATGAATAAAAAATTTATTTTTTTAGATGGAAAAAATTGTTTTGTTTCAAAAATTCCTATGTGTTGGGGTAATTTTCAAATCACGGATTCTATACATGTTCACCATGCCAAATATTTTTCAAACGTTTTGTCATATTACAAGTGGGTATTTTAAATAAATAATACTATTCAATCACTCTTGTGGTGAGAAGCAACACTCATATTTGTTCCCTATTCATATATACATCATTTTACTTTGAATATTTTTATTGATTGAATTAAAGTGTTGATATTGTTGTCCCATACACAGTGAACTGAAATTTTGAGTGATTAATTCTACCCATCAAAAATTAAACCCACTCCAAATCCTTGTAATATCTTTGGACGATTATTTTATCATTGGTTTGGAGTTATCCAAATGATTTCTTACCCATTCACTCTTTTCTTTGGCTAATTTTATCCAACAAAATGTTTTATGGACTTTTTTTTAAGCATAGTGAGCTTGTATGCTTTTTTTTAGTTGATTGCTTTAAACACTTTTAGTTTTAATTTATGGGCATTCATTGCACATATCGTCTACTCTATTCAGTTAGTTTTTCAAGGAGGAGCTTACCTTTCATCTTGAATCTTACTTGATCCAAGTTTCCTCTTATACACATGCAATAAAAGATATTCCTTCACATTGTCCAGAAACATGTTTTGACATTGTGGACAACATTGTTATTTAAATATTTCTACTGGTATCTTGTCCAAAAAAATTCTTGGGAATTAATAATTTTATTCACCAATTCAGTGGCTAGTTGAAAATTTCATCCTAACCCCAACAATCATAAGGATTTTAGACATGATTTTTTCTTGGAGAGTAACTTTCTATATTTCATAATTATTAATATGAAGCCACTCCTTTTGGTTGCATTCTTGACAAATTTGATTTTTTTTTATCATGGATGAAGTACTATCTTCCTATTTCTCTCAATGTTCAAATCATTCAAATTATTGGGAGTTGTAAATACCTTGATGGAAAATGTTAATGCAACTTCTAAGGTTCTAAATTCAAGTTTTCAACATTTGTTTTCATATTATCCATGATAATAAGTTTCATTATGTGAAATTATTGTGGGTTGTAACTCATCACTCTACTAGGACCTACACCCTTCAACATTCCTTGAACCCAAAAAATCAATTTATTCATAACTTGGAAAGATAAGTATGTTTGGGTTATGTTAGAACATCTTTTATTGGATCCCTTTTACTCATGAGCTTTCTGATTTTGTTTTTCGGATTATATGTCTCATTTTTTTGAATGGAAAACTTATCTAGTAGAGAGACAAGCTACAAACTCTTATTTTTCATTTCATTTTCTCCATATTCTATGTCATATGTAAGCTAAGGAAGTGAAATGTACAATTTGTTTACTTGAAGCACTCTCGGAAACTTGAGGATATCAACTTCATGGACTTTCCCATTATGCCAAACTTTAACCCATTAGAAATAAGGTTTTATTCATTTCACTCAATTATGATTTATGATTGTGATTGTATCTCTCATTTATGATGGGGAAGTCATCCCATCTAGACTGTGACCTCATATTACTTGAACCTTTCCAAAGTGTCATGATTTCTATCATTTCCATAATCATATCCTCTTTCATCTCACAAGGTTGAAGTTAATCATATGGATATTTCACATTATTATCATTAGTGACAATAGGAAATACAAATCTTGATTTGCAATGTTGAGGATTTGTTGAATCATATTTTTATTCATCTTTTAAGTATGACACAAGTTTGTTGATGAATATGTGTCTTCAGGGCATGAATATAATTAATGTTTTATGGTTCTATTTGGGTAATTTGATTGACTTTGTTGCAGAAACAAGATAAAATTTCTAAGGGGAATCCAAATTTCACAAAGATCAACAACATCGAGTCTCTTGTTGAAGAAAATGTTGTGGGAAAACACATAATGACTATTTCTCAAGAAGAAAGATGAGATATTTAGCTAAATGGACAACAAATGGATACTTGATAACTGCATTGACATTTGCATAATTTTTATGATAGCCAATTTAGTTCATTTTTACATTAGATTAACATGTTTGTCTTAAGATTAGTTTGATTTTGATCTTTACTTTTATTTTTAGTTAAATTTCATTTCAATAAGTAAGTCATTTAGAGAAAGAGTTCTTCCCAATCTGTCTAATAGGTGATCATGACATTCTTTTGTTATGCATATTGGGAAATGGCTTGTGCAACCAACAACTCAAGATGTTTTCTCTTTAATGAAAACAACTTAGGGAAGTGTTAATCTAAACTTGGCTACTCATATTCCTTTGCAAATTTTTTAATTAATCAACCAAGATTGTCACCAACTCAACAACGGATCAAAAATATAGTATTTTTCATGTATTCCCATGTTGGTTTCTGATCTAGTTGATATGTGAAGTCATTTTCATGATTATTTTTTATGACCTCCATGATTGTATATCTCCTCTTTTCCTCATCAAATTGAATCATGTGAATCTCTTACATTAATAACATTTTTTATGGCAAAGATAAATTGGTGCTTCGGTGAAAAATATGAAATGTAATTTCTTTTGTTAAAAAAATCATTAATTTCAAATATGCAAAGGACTTGCTCAAGTCAAGAAATATTGAGATCTTATGGGTTTATGAGAGGTTTCTTGTAATTATATTTTTGAAAATCTGTTTTGACTAAACTTCTCCATTAACCCATTTTTCTAGGTTCTCGGAAGGTTTTTCTTGTTTCACTAAAAAGTAATTAGATTGGAAGATTGTGTTGTGAATTTTTCACTAGATTATCAATTCTTGTAATCTTACTTTTGGATTTTACCCCGAGAATATTTCTATTGGGATTCATGTTGAATGGTTAACATTTCTTGCATAATTATTTGTTATCTTTTTAGCTCGGGAGGTACTCCGCATATGTGTCTTGTATGCGGAAGTTACCTTGTACCTACACTACTAGACACTTGAGTTTGTAATGGGTTTTTATAAAGTTGTGATAAAGTGGTTCTTTTATTAAAGTGATTTTTTTAATAAACTGTACCTTCTAATATTAAAGTGACTTTATCTCATAAAGTGCACTTATGGTATAAAGTGAAAATGTACTTTAATATTTAAAGTGATTTATTTTGGAGGGAATGAATCATGACCCTTGATCTTGTAAAGGCAAGATTAGATCTTGGCCATTAGATCTAGGGTTGGATAAGGTGAAGGGTCACTTTCAGATTATAAGAGAATGCATCGGGTAGTGTGCAAGACACATCGAGAAGGAGATTGAAAGAGATTTTCGAGTAAGCTTGAGAGAGGGAAGTTAGGGAAGCAAAGAGGGTGCATTTCCCAAGAGATATTGGGCACAAATCCCAAGGGGATATTTTTGTGTGAGTACTGAGTTAATTTTCTATTGTTGGAGGCCGTATTGTATGGATCTGTACAGTTCGTATAGCAAAGGGAAGAGGGTACAAAAATTGAGGCAAGTTGGGCACAATTTTTGAGTCTCTTTAGATGGTTTTTCTTATTGTTGCTAGGTCATACAGGAAAATCTATACAATATACTGTGGGCAGACTTTTCAAGGTGCATATTTCTAGGTAGATCGTGCAATAGTACGAACTTGGCACATTTTTCGAGGCATAAATTTTTGGGACAGTTTTGGGTGTTGTAAGGTATTTTTCTCTTACTAGAAATTGTATTGATGTTGTTGATATGTACTTTCCTAAAGATGAATAATAAATCTCTCTCTCATTGGGTTTCCGCACATTGGGGTTTTCCCTAGCATTGCCTAAATTTCTGATTTTTTTTTAGTTAAATGGTTGTTGTTCATTGTGTTTATTCCACTGCTAAATTGTTTAGCAATGTGTATTTCTGCTTATGGTAATTTATGAATGTGGGTTTAGATAGTTCATAAAATACAATTATCTCTAGGTTTCGGAGTGTATGACATAATTTACTTGCTGATTTTGCCATTTAAATTTCTACATTATTGACCTTGATTTACTTTCCAAGGCTTCACATGGAATGCCTTCACTAATAATGCTCATGATCTATATTATGTTGTTGGTCTATCTTTCGCGATTAATTCTTCCCGTAATGACTAACAAAGTGTGCTTTTGATTTTTCTCTTAGTTTGGTGTAGTCTCTTTCTTTATTTTAATTTTACATAATTTTACTTTCTTATTTGTTTAATTTTCCAACCATGACAGTGAGTTCATATTCCTATACCATTAGAGGCGCATTCTTACATTTATCCAATTCTTTTTGGAATTTCAACATTAATTTTTTTTTGTCACTATAAAATCTCAAATCTATTGGAATAGAAGCTTGACAAGATATTGATTTTCTTGATCACTACTCATCTTTATCTTGCTGATTTTTGGTCCTAATTTTTTTTCTTCATGGGTCTTAGCTTGCGTGAAAAGTTTATTTAATAACACTTTTTCCCTTATTACAATTCTGGGAGCTATAATATTGATACCTTTGTGTATATCATTCATACTTTGTTGTTGCCACCGAATGTATTACTTGTTGTTGGGTTCTCTTTCTATATTTCAACCATTTTTTGTTTTGTTTTATGACTGACATTCTAGCTTTAGGCTTCTTTTAGTTTAGTTATCTTTTCATGAATTGGCTTCAATTTTAGTTCTTGCTTTCTTCTTGTAAAAATTGCTTCCATATTTTAATTTGAATGCCGATATGTTCCCTAAGTTGATTTGACTTCTTAGTCTACCTTGAGGATTACTCTTTAAATTTGAGTAAGGGGTTGGTGCAATTCTAGTCACATACTGAAGAATTTTTTTACAAGCCATAAGATGCATGGGGTGCTCTATTTGAATGAACATTTATGAAGTTCTTAGCTATAGGTATGGACTAGTAGTTGTGGTGGAACACATGTGCCTACTTAGCGTACCATGATAATCCATAAGTATAGGAAAGTGTTTATCTACCCATTTGTTTTAGATCCATTCACTTCATATTAATAAAATGGACAATACTATGATGGTTTTTTGGACAACCTATGGGTTAAAATAAAATACATAACATATACTTAGAAAATAAAAGTAACTCTCGTATCACCCTGCTTCCTTCACATCCTATGTGCATATTCATATCTATATATAAATCTAAAAGGGTGAGCATATTTTGAAACAAAAAGGGAAGTTGAAAGCACTATTAATAGTGTGGTAAGTACAAGTAAATTTGTTGGGGCTATGGATTATTTTTGGTAGTAGGGCTATGCTTGTATGGTACCTAGGAAACTTTGTTGGGACTATGGATGTTCACTGGCAGTGAAGCAATGCCAGGAAAAGAGAGATGAAGAACACACTTATGTATATGTTTGCTTGTTATAAAAAGTGAAAACCCATGGGTAAACCAAAGCCAATCTGAAGTGTATGCCAGTAAAAGTTTTTACCTCACTAATTGGCTCTTTGAAAATGGTGTATTAGTTTACAAGTACTAGAAATATTGGGTTATTTCTTTTAGAAATTTGGCGTTATTGTGGTACCCATAATTATTGGAAAATTTTGTGTAGTTTTGTTGAGTTTATCTTTAAAATTAAGATCTGAAGTAAAGGACCTAGACTTCTACTAACAAAGATAATTGGTTCTTCCAGTGTGTCTCCATTTGTTGAGGCCACAAAAACCTCCCTTTAATTTTTATTTTACAAGCGAAAGGAAAGGGGCTCCCTACTAAAATTTCAATCATAATGCCTATCCTATACCATTTGAGCCCAATGTTTATTTTTGTCTACCCTGAGGAAGTTGGGTGGTTTGATCTTGGTTGATGATTGCCTTGAATGAATTTGTTGTTGATGATTTTTTAATTGACTAATTCAAATTCTGCATCCTCTTGCTATCATGATATGCTTAATTACTTTATCTTTATGCTTTCGCTTTTTGGTCATACCCTTCTATTTCGAACTCTAAGTTTGAATCGCAAAATCACTAATCCTTCTTTTGGGTTTGGGGCTTGGTGCATGAAGTTTTCAAAATGCTTATCTACAACCAACCATGATTATCGTTGAATAGAATCAACACTCATTTATAAATTTGCTTGAAGGAAAGAAATATAATATTTATGGCATATTGACAAGTCTCATTTTTAAGCACATGCCTAATCTCTTTTTTTTTTGCAGGAGTAGGTTTGCAGGGCCACGCGAAGTTCTTACCATTGGAGTGATCATATTCCATCGAGTCTGATGAATCCATCAAAGTGTGAGTTGACTCGTGCATTTACCTTCTGAACATCCTTGAATCCGATGGATTTATTTTTTTTGACAGAAACTGTTATAGATTATATTAATGGGGTGGACTAGCCACAGATCCGATTACAAAATGGCCTCGAATTTCTTCGGGCCTGTCTTTCTGAACCATTCTACTTCTATTGCTATAGACTTGTGAACTGAACTAGTTCCTGTACATCTTATAAAAGAACTGGTTTAAATTTAAATGTTGAAACACCCGTTATTGTTTCAGCATAAGTCTCAACACTGTTTCATCATTTGTTACAACAGTGTTTCATCATATGTTCCAGCACTGTTTCAGCTTATGTTCCAGCACTGTTTTTTAGCATATGGTGCAAAATTGTTTCAGCTTTTATTTTTTCTCCTAGATACACATGTATTTTTTGAATTCCGAAGAGGCTAACACTGACCTAATAGCTATTTCAGCGAGCTAGATCGGCTTCGCATCATTACATCTTTCCGCTGATAGACGTTTTTTTTCTTTTTTGTTATGATCTGCCATTCATTGCTTTGACCCTGGTTATGAATTCCCGACTGAGCTTGTGCTTCTTTTGCCTCAGAAATATCGGCCCATCTTGAGGCTTGTTGGGTTGGGCTTGAAGACCTGGGTAGAGTTGCTTCCACTGGGTCTTCCCCCTTAACAGGTTCTTTGGGGACGGAGATAGGTTCCCCTTCAGCTTCTGACAGCGGGATATTTGCTTCAGATTGCTTCTCCGGTTGTGCTCCTGTCCACCAAGTGGGCCTTTGGCTTCGGGATGATCTTCTTTTTCCGGATGACTTCTCACAGTTCTGGGCTATGTGCCCTGTTTCAAAACATACCCTGCATCTGAAACAGAGGTTCTCGAAATCGATCTTCTGGGTCCAAGAGTAGTCTTTTCCGAGGAGGATGATTTATGCTGGGAAACCCTTGTTTAAGTCCATCTCTACACAGATCCGAGCAAAGGTGGAGTTGATTGGGGAAGTTTTAGGGCACTTGCAGAGAAATTTCCCTATGCCATTTCTGATAGATTCAAGAGATTTGTCCCCCCAGAAGTGCAGGGGAAGTGATGGGAGATGCACCCAGACCGAAGTAGAAGAAATAGAGGCCATGGCTGGATCAAAGTCAGGGGTCCACGGCTGCACGGACAACCCTGCTATGCCCCAGAACCACGGCCCGGAGCTGGAAACCAAGTCTCTTTCATCAGAAGAATCAAAGATAGCTGCGGAAAAACCCTTCGCAAAGGGGCAGACTGAAACCTCACCCACAAGAAGCGGGGACCATTCGGAGTCGATCCAGGAGCGAAGATCAACTAGACTCGGCCAGAAGCCGTTGAACCTGCAAACCAGGGCATGCTCGCTGAGCTGAGAGGAAAACACCAGTGCTTCCTTTGGCATCTGGATAGAAACTGCATGGGCTTCCACAATCGAATTATTCGGAGTAGAGGAACCCCCTCAAAGGGAAGCCATATCCTTGAAAGAGGCCCGTCCCACATGTCCCATAGAGGGACCCTGATCTGGGAGGGGGACGGCGGAGCAACCCCCGTCGGGCTTGGCAGAGGCATATGAAGAGGCGCGAGCAGGAGCAGGGGGGGTGTCGGCCGCCATGGAGGACTGCGAGGTCTCGTAAACCTAGCGTGAAAAGAAAAAATTCATAGAAATGTTAGTCCATATGAATCCGATGGATTTATTACAACTAATTGTTTTAATTTTTTAATTTTTGGACTTTGGGTTATGTTGTATTTTGGAGGGAGATTTTAATTTTACTATTCTTTTTATTCTTTTTTTTTTAATTTTCATGTGGGTGGAGGTAATTTGATTATTTTTTAATTTATTTTTTAATTTTGATTTTAATGTAGGTCATTTTAATTAATTTAACTAATTTTCTTATTTTATTTTCACTAGCCAAAATAACATTATAAGCCCTAGGTCCTATGTCTTACCTAGGTTCTTATACTAATTAGTTAAAGGGGATAAAACTATTTAAACCATTCAAATTTGAATTTCCTTATGCATGTGGGATTTTTATTTTCAGGTTAAGGATCAACAACCCAGATTCACCCATAGGCATAATCAAGGGTTATTAAGCACCATTTTTTAGACAGTCATATCTTGGGTTGCATGTGTTAGAATTGAGCCAATGATACCTTGTTGGAAAGGTATCAAACTAAAGAATGCATTGGGAAAGGTATTAAGCCAAAAAAGTAACAAAAAACCTCAGAAATCACAGAGAACAATAGGATGTTGGAATGTTGTTCAATACTAATAGTGGGGTGAATCAACATTGCTTCTTTTCTCAAATTAAATTAATTCTTTATTAATTTATAGAAATTTATCAAAAAGAATGTACATAACTCTAAATTTTGAATGTAACAATCATAAAAATTATGTTTCATTTACAAGTTACAGTTTGTAAGAGACACAAATATCTCTTCTTTTAAGCACCAACTCAAAGAGACACCAATCCCCTATTTTCCAAGAACCAAATTGAGGAAGCACCAACTCCATGTAGATCAGGCTTCAACCTATAGAGGACTCCAATCCTCTTATTTTCAAGCACAAACTTGAGGAAGCACCAACTCCCTGTTTCGGGATTCAACCTATAGAGGAATCCAATCCTCCCTCACTCCTCCCTTCCACCCTCACTTCATGTTAATGTTTCAAGTTCTTCCTTGGACTCTGTCTATGTTTAATTTGATATTCTGAATTAGACAACAGAGGTGCTCTCCTTCCACTATACTTTTTTTTTAATATAGTATTCCAACAGGTATGAAATTGAAACATTGTGTCTCTTTTACTGCACCTTTTTATTTTATTTAATAATAATGCTAACATTTTGTCATTAAATTTTTTTATCTGTAATTCAAAATACTTCAAATCCATTGTAATTTGTTCAACATTAATGGAATATATGGGTGCTAAACATTGTTTACTTTTGTTGTAACAGTTCTTTGAACAAACCCTAATCCTGAGGTGTTAATTATTTTAATCATATTTTTTAGTCCTTATGAGTCGATCTCAGTTATGAATTATCTCTTCTTATTTTGGTCTCATACTTCCATATTGATCCAATGATGCATGATCAATGTTCGTTGTCCACTGTCAATCCATAGAATTTATGATTTTTGTGGTTTAGTCCACTGATATCAACCATCCAATAATTATTCCTCTACATTTACTCCAAGAATATTGTATTTTTTGGATCATTGAACATAAATATGTTTGATCCGTAAACAAGAGGCTTATAGCATATCTGTCTCACCAACAAAAAATTATTTGTTTAAAAAAATTATAACGTTGGTTGTTTATAAGATGGGAAATTCTCTACCACTCAAGCCACAAGTCGAGTCAGAAAATAAAATAGATTCGACCACCCGGAAGTCGAAATGGGAAAAATGAGTCCGCCAAAATGAAATTCAGGTCGAGGAAAAGTAAGTCGACCAAAGTTGAGTCAACCAAGAGTCAATAAATGCAAGTCAAGGTTATCCAAGTCTAATTAGAAGGTAATGTATGTCAAATTTATCCAAGTCAAAGTTGGAGGCAATGCAATTCAAATTTATCCAAGTCGAAGTTGAAGGAAATGCAAGTTGAAGTTATCCAAGTCGAAGATTATCCAATTCGAAGTCAAAGGCAATGCAAGTCGAAGTTATCCAAGTCAAAGTCATAGGAAATGCAAGTAAAATTTATCCAAGTCGGAGTCGAAGGTAATGCAAGTCAAAGTTAAAGGAAATGTAATTCAAATTTATCCAAGTCGAAGATCAAGATGACTAATAGAGACTCTCATACCAAACCTTTTACACATTTTATTGAGCACCATATTTTGATCTTTACCCTTTGCATTTAGTATCCATAATAATTTATTTTTTAGACAATGCATGATTTTGACAATATCATATCCACAATTTTGATGATGATTGACCTCTTTTTGACATCAAAGACACATCATATCCAACATTTTGTCTTAATGAAAACACCAATATATGTCTCAATGGAAATACCACATTAACCACTTATAATCGTAACCATATTGATCCTTTTTGAATCAATGTAAACATCAACACCATATACCCTTTTTGACATCAATTCCAACACCATAACACTGTGTCCAACATATCACACAAATTTTGGGGGGAAGATTGACTTGGAAAACTTTAGACGGCCATATCCAAGGCTACATGAAACAAAATTAGGCTCAAGATATCTTGTCAAAAATATATAAGAGAGAAGAACATATTGGCACAACAAATGTTGACAGATTGAGAGTAGAAATTCTCATAAAGCATAGAAAATAGAAGAGGCCTGAATTTAATTGAAGAACGTGTTGTGCAATGTTCAAACAATTGCACCATGAGCTACAGAAAAAAAAGAGGACCTGAAAGAGCATGATTTAATACTGAGACAAATGAGAATAAGATTGGATGATCTTGATCAACAAAAAAACACCAGAAATTCCCATAAAAATCACTATAAATAGAGGAAGATAAGAACAATTTGAGTGAACAATATTTGTAAATAGTCATTTATGAGTTGTCTGAGGGAAAGAATAACCACTCAAGATTCTATTCAAATTCTATTTGTAATGCTCACATGTTCTTTTTTGAAAATGTAAAATAAGTTCGAAATAAAAAAAAATGACAAAACAAAGGGAAAACAAAGTGAACAATCATAAGAGTTGAAGAGTCTCTCTTGTCTTATAAAAGAGGAATCATAGGATGTAATGGGGGACTTTTGCCCATTGTGTAGACTGGTAATATTCTTATTTCTGAATGTATGAAGAGAAGAAGCCATTTTTGAAGTCATAATTGTTTGCAAATGCTTGTGGGACTATTTTTGACATGTATTTGTTGTTTGAGTTTTTTGAGTGCTAATCATATGAATTGTTTATGTGTTGAGTATTTAGAATGCTCATGCTATTGTTATTTATAATGAGTACATAGATGATTTTAGAGGTATCCTCTGCAACTATTTGAGATGATATCTGATTTTTTATTGTCTTAACATATTCTTGGTTGCCATGAAGTATTTTTGCTGTCAAAATATCACTTTGAAATTATGCTCATCTATTACGTTATATTAGATTAGTTTTCTTTCAATTTAGATAAGATTTAGAATTAATTAGGACTCTTTGGGGGACAATTTTCTATCTTTCCCCTTTTTATTCTTTTAATTCTTAGTGGCAACCATCCCACATATTGGTCGAAAACACTACACCAAATGAGAGTAGGTCTAATTGGGACTTTCCATCGGGCGTTTTGCCTTACTTGCTTAACATGCCATTTGGACCTATCAACAAGGAATAAAAGCCTCCCTAAATGGGGAGGTATGACCCAAATTGGATCATTATATTATTTTTCATCTATCTTGATGCTTTCAGAGTGGAAAAAATTAGAGGAATCAACTTGTGGGGTCATTTTAGTGGCAAGTACCAGTTTGGAAAATTGGGGTCCAAAAAGACCGTGCGTCATTGAAAGTTTGTATGAAAAAATTATTCCTCCCATAAGTTGACCTATCATGTTGACCACCATGGTACAAGAGGATTCCACATCATCCTCCATTACTCATGCATATGGGGCTAGCCATGTGAGGAATTTCAAGAATATTATATAGAAGGTTTAACACCCTACCACAATTTAGGGTTGAGGAAATAAAAAATCTACCCCTATATGGCTATTGGGATATGTTAAATATTGGGCCACTAGGAGGAGAAGGGGTTCCTTTCTATATTATTTTGTTTTGTTCCACAGAAGAGAAGAGCAAATGGGAGTGGAAAATTAGAGAGCATAACAGAGGGGGTTGATGTTTTGTAGAAGCCTAACATGCCAAAGGTCTCAGGTAACTCTGTAGAGAGTGTCTTATCCTTTGTACTTGCATTATTTTCATTCCAAAGAAAAGAGAGCAGAGAAGCCTCACCTTCTAGATGGGTTTTCTCCCGTAAGGGTTTCCCAAAGAAAATATTTGTGTTATCTTGTGGATGCTATGTGATTGTACTTTACTATTCTCTATTTTCTGAATTTTATCTATTTCATGCATAAGTAGAAAATTAATAACTAAATATTATGGAATCTAAAGGAATTTAACCTTCATAGTGTAGATTTCAATTTTATTTATAAGATATGTTGTGACAAACTGTTCTAGTGGAATATCCACGACACTTTACAAATAAATATTGGTATCAAATCAACTTTCTTTGGGGGTTTTGTGGGAAGTTCTAGGATCTAGGAGTTAGCATAAGAAATAATTCTTAAGACCGTAGTCATGGAAAATGAGTATGGTAACAATCTATAGGATGATTCAAAGGAGATATTTTCAAATCTAAAAGCATAAGTCCATTCACATCTCTGACAACATGTCCATCATCATGGTAGTTCTAGAGAACGAGTTTGGACATTTTGGGGAATTTGGTAGCTCCGACTTAGAAGTTGGCTTTAATGAGAAATATATAGACAATGAAGACCCAAAGGAGATACAAAAAGAGATAGAGAAAGAAATACCAAGTTCTAGTGTTGTCACTTCTTCCCAATATTTGTTCAAAGTGTAAGTTAAAGTGGACATCAAACCCTACCAAGGTGATACTAAATAATTGAAATAATTGAAGGATATGACTAAATTCTTCCATATTAAGATATATGTCAAGAAGGAAATGGTGGATGCTCTATTGTATTTTAGTTTATAATCCAACCTTATAGAAAAATATCTGGCCAACATGCTTGAATTGGACATTCATTACCATCATCACCCATTGTTACACATCAAAATGCCACATTTTCATTTCATACCCTAAGTGTCTCAAGTGTCACAAAGTGTCGCAAAGTAATGTATGCACCTCGGTAAGTGTCGCATTCACTGTCACAAGTGTCGTATGCACCTTCCCAAATGTCACATTCACTTTGTGAGGTGTTTTCACCCCTTGACACCATTAAAAAGTTTTTACATGACCCCTAAGTCATATGGGAGGAGGAAAACCATCATTTCTAGATCAAAACACACTTTTTCCTTGGAAAATTTGACCCATTTTTTTATCATTTATGAAGGTTGGCACCCCCCTGTCCATACTATGGGTGGTCCCATGGTGCCCCCTCTTCCACTATAGGTGAATTTCATTTCTACGGTGGTGCCCTGTCTCTCACTAGGGGGGAGCGTCGGTCTTGTTGAGAGAAAGGGGGGATCTCCTCCACCTTATTCTATGGGCCAACTCTTTGAGATTGGGTTAGTTTTGTTCGACGCCCATGCTTGGGATTCACTTTAGGATCTTATCCAAACCTAAAGGATCCATATTCTCAACCATACCCCTTATTTTCTCATGGTTTTTGTGCCTATCAAGACTATATATTGAGGTATTTCCAAGGTGAAAAGGGGAATCTTTTCAGGTATCAAACTTTTGATCTTGGTATATTCATGCAAGGGATAGATGAGGAGATCTTGGAGAAGTGTTGCATCATCATCCATGGTTTTTAAGTATTCTCTTTGGGTTCTCATTTGAATATACTTGGCCTATTTCCTTCAATTTTGTGTATTCATGCATGTGCTTGTCTATTGTTCCTTCAATTTTTGTAGATAAATTTGTTTGATCTAATCAAATAGAGTAGGAGGTAGTGGTTTTTCTTTTCTGCGAATTGCAGGTATCAATCTTTGCCAAGAGGTTTGAATATTAATCTCAGAATGAAAGCAACAAGGAAAAACTTCGAAACAAGGTGCATCACACCCTTTCTCCCTCTCTCTTTCTGGTTGATTAAATTAAATTCAAAGGGATGTTAGTGTCCACTTGTAGTGTTTCTATTTTAGTATAGGGGTCTATAATCCAAGGGAGATTTCACCTATCCGCAGGGGAAATATTTCGTAACACCAATATCCATTGGGATGGTTAAATAAGCATGAAGATCTCAAGGTCACTAAGAAATGTAAGGTTGATTGTGATATAAGTGAAAATTATATTAATGAAGTAGAGGTAGTTGTAGTCACACTTGATGTGTGTGGTGTAGTGTCAAAATCCCCTAAATGTGCATGATGGATACAATCTTCACAAGGAGAGAAAACCAATAATGTTTGATCAAGGATGTGAATTCCTTCATCATCAATGGAGACAAAGGTGAATCCATATCTCTCTAGTGAGTGATAACCAAGACAAGAAATTGATCAATTCTAGTAGGAAGTTTGTATTACTCTTCTTAAGAGAGAATTATCTAGGATATGAATCAATGAAAGTAAAGGTATCTATGGAGGGATATACTAAAGAAAATAAAATTCAGTTGGAGGAGGTTTTGCAAGAGTATAGAGAAGTGTTCCAGGAGCCTAAAGTGTTGCCACCTAAGAGGGAAGTGGACAACGAGATACAATTGTTACTTGACTTCCCATTTCCAAACATTGGGTGGTATAGATAGTCCAACTTGGAAGAAAATGAGGTGAATAAATAGTTGCAGTAGCTTAGAGAAAGGATTAATTCGGCCAAGAACCTCACCTTATGGGTCACATATCATCATAGTACCCAATAAGGATGAGACTTGGAGAATATGTATCGACTATAGAGTGTTGAATAAGATCACCTTCAATAATTGATACCCTCTACCTAGGATTAATGACTTACTAGATCATTTGAAACATGCCAAATACTTGAGAAAGTTGGACCTCAAATCGAGATACCAATGAGTATAACTAAAAGAAGAAGAAACATGTAAATTTTCCTTCAAGATGAGGAAATGTCTATATGAATGGTTGGTAATTACTTTTGGTTTATGTAATTCACCAAATACATTTATGTGTTTGATAAATGATGTATTGCTTCCCTTTCTAGATTCATTTGTAATGGTGTACCTGTATGATATATTGGTTTATATCTCAACCTAGGAAGAGTATATATCACATCTCATGTAGGTGTTAAAGACCTTTAAAAATCATCAACTACTAGAAACCTTACGAAATGTGAATTCTCTCAATATTCATTGGTGTATTTGGAGTATGTGATTTTTGGAGGGGAACTCGAGATAGATCCCATGAATATGGAGGCCATCATCAAGTGGTCAAATCCTACAAATTTCATTGAGGTTAGGATATTTGGAAGGGTATCACAATACCTACACAAATTTAGAACATCCTTTTCAACTATGAATACACCACTCCATAACATAATAGCAAAGAAAAGAGTTTCCAATGGGGAAAGAATCAACATAAATATTTTGAAAAAATGAAACGAAATATTGGTAAATCACTTGAGTTCCTGCATTTCCAAATTTGCAAAAGTATTTCAATGGAGATGGATGCAAGTGGATATGCTAAAAGAGTGGTCTTGATGTAGGGAGGTAAGATGATATGCTATCATTCTAAAATGTTTAATGACAAAGTCTTGAACTACCCTACAAATGACAAGGAAATATCTTTTATGATTCAATATATTAAGAAATGGAAGAACTATTTGATGAGAAAGGAAACCATCATCCACATTTATCACAAGCCATTGAAGTATTTGTAGGCCTATAAGATTAAAAAAACCAGACACTAAGAAGGGATGGGGTTTTTATAAAAAAATCATATATTCAACAATATAAGAAGGAAAACACTAAAAATTTGGTAGAGATGATTTCAAGGCCAACCACATCCAAGATCACAATGTTGGGAAGTTGGAACTCTTAAACACATAAAGTCTTTCACCCATGATGCATACACAAAAGATGAGGATTTTAGAGAGGTGTTTTAGAAGCTATAGAGCCAATTTCGTTTAGAATAAGGTGATGTTAAGGTTGAGTATCATGTATAGGATGAGTTGTTATGTGCTCTTAAAGGTGAAATATTGCAACTTATCAGAGAGGCTCACACCTCCAAAGTTGAAAGGAATTTTGGTGTTGGGAAGACAAATGCCAACTTAGAAAGGTATGTGTATTGGCCTATCATGCAAGAATATGAAGTTTACTTTATTAGAGGATGCATAAATTGTTGTACCAACAAACCCAATGATAGGAATAAAGGTTTATACCATCCCTTGTTTGTACCTACTAGATGATGGAAGAGAATATCCATGGATTTTGTAGGGGGTTTTCCAAGAACTAGGAAGGGACATGATTATCTATTTGTGGTTGTTGATAGGTTTAGTAATATGCACATTCTCATGCCTTAAAAAAATACCATAAAGAGACAAGATGTAGAAAATGTGTTCTTTGAAAATATCTAGATGCACTTTGGGATACTAAGGAGAATCATATTAGATATAGATTCTATATTTCTTAGTGCCCTTTGGATTACACTTTGGAATAATATGGACACAAAGTTGAAGAGATTCATAACATTCCATCCATAATTAAATTGATAGACATAAGTAGTGAACAAGATATCGGTTCAAATTTTGAGGGGTTACAATCAAAAGCATCCGAGGACCTAGGAAAAAAATGTAGTTTATATTCAACACTCATACAACATATTAGTCCACACTTCTACCAGTAAGTCCCCTTTTAAAACTTGTTTTAGGTATTTTCGACCATCACTATTAGATTTTGTTTATGGACAAGGAGGAGTGAGGGAAGAAACCATAGGAGAAGCATTGAAGGATACAAAAATTATTGATAATATTAAGAAAATCCATTTGCAAGTACAAGAGACATTGAAGAAGTCACAAGAAAAGTACAAGGCCTGACATGATCAACACACAATTGAGAAAACATTCAAGGTGGAAGACAAATTTTAGTTGCATATAAACAAATAAAAGATATAGGGTTCTAGTAAGAATATCAAATCTCTACAATATGGTCTTTTTGAAGTGTTGGAAAAGGTGGGTTGTAATGCCTACAGACTCAATCTACCCCCATATATGTGCATTTACTCAATGGTGAATGTAAAAAAACTAAATATTTATGAGAATTCCATCTTGGACTAGAGAAACTAGACCAAGGCAACATGAAATATGGTAGGTTAGATTTAAAGGACAACTTCCACACAAGACCAAATGATACTCTAGGAAGAAGATAGAGGAAATTTTTTCTCACCTCATTTAGTAAAATATTTTTGGGACCAAAAGCCTCCATAAATGGGGAAGTATGATCTGAAATGGATCATTATATAATTTGTCATCTATTTTGATACTTTCTGGATTGAAAAATTGGAGCTATTGGCTTGTAGGTCCTATTACCCCCCCACTTCTAGGGGTAACTAGAGGAGAAATGTTTTCTCCATGATCCACATTTTGGATAGCAGATCCAATGATGTTATTCCAGAATCTCCATAGATATTTGACCACATATTCCTTCCACTACATTCTCAACTCATCTCACTCATATGATATGGTTCATTTACATACTCAGGTACATCATTCTGACACTTCATATCAAGTGATAATGTTAACACTTGAGGCATGAGAATTGTGATCATGGATTGATTTGACTAATGAATCATGACACTTTGGAGTTATATTTTTTTCCTTGTCTCACCTTGGTGATCATTATCATTTTCTAGTTAAGTATTTTCACGCTTGGGTAAAGTTGTACTACTGGGGGGATTTAATGGGGGTGGCATGTCCATATCCCTCATCATAAATAACACATTCCATCTGTCATCTATCCATTGTCATTTTTGTTTTGTTAGGTGTTGCATGTACCCCAAAATGTATGTGTCCAATATTCCCATGGGAAGAAAGGGATAGAAAGCCCGATGTTGATGCAAATTTATAAAACAAAATGACATATAAAGAGAAAAAATCCCCAATTCAAAATCCGGGGAAAATAACAAATAAGAAAAGAAAAATATAAAAAAGAAAGAAAAGAAAGAAGCATGAGCTCTACCCCCTTGCTAAGAGTCCATCACCCCAATTCCTATGCAATGAATGCATATCTTATGAAGGTTAAAGATATAAATAAAAAAGGTAAACAAGGGTTTGGAAATACATGGTGATGAGGAAAGGGCACCTCATTGCCTAAGCACTTCTTCTACAAAGGCTCTCATGAGGATGAATATTATGCATGGCCTTGCATGTCAATGACATCCACCCCATGAAATAAACCCCAATTCATACCACTATCATTGCACATACTCTTTGATAGGTTCCCTGGGATATACCACTTGGTCTAGGTATTGGCACACCAAAAAGGGGGTAATAATGACCCTCCCATACCTAGACTTGGAAATTGTATAATTTTGTAGGCTAGTGTGAAGTTTGAAGAGGATATTCTATGAGATCTATCTAATGGAGTTTGTACTAACATGAATCACTTTATATGTTGTTGTTTGTATTGTGTACCTTTCCTACAGTTTTCATGATGCATCTTGGACCACATGATCCCACTCATATGGTGATGATTGCACATGATTGGTTGACACTTGGATCCTTTGGAGGATGTTGAGGGGATATTACCCCACTTGTATGGAGGTTGACCCCATCACTTGATAGAGGTAATTTGGCACTCCTAAGAGAATGTTGGGGGTTTTTATCACATGGCTCTAGTCATGGGACTCCCTAGCACACGTGGCCATGACCTTGAGGTCATTGATGATAGGAAGGTCCATGTATTATGAGGATGGATTGATGAGATGTTTCACTTTCCATAGAGGATGTTGGACCTTTTCTTGAGGATGATTCACTTGGATAGATGATGTGGCACATTTCCATGGATGATGACACCTTTTGATGATGGGATGTTCCACTTGGATGACGAGACATTGCACCTCTTTATTATTATCACCTTCATATGAAGTTAAGGGGTTTCTTGATGATGACATAATACCTTAATGATGGGATGTTGCACCTTTTGGAGGTGACTTTACACTTTGAGGATGAAATGTTGCACCCTTTGGAGGGAACATTTTGTTGGAGTTACTTCACACACACCTAGGATTTATTTTTCCTAAGGTCCTAAGGTTTTTCCTATTTTTATTAGTCACTATTCAGTCTCCTAAAGTTTAGGGGAAAATATTCCACCTAGAGAATATTCTCTTCAGTTGAGACTTCAGTTTGACTAGTTGAGTTGAGTCTAGATGTTGCATTGGTTTTGTCACCATGCAACATTGGGATCATCACCATGATAATGTGCACTAGCCTTGGTTTAATCACCATAATGGTGCATTACCCTTGATTCCTTAATCTACGCCTCACTACACTTTGTTTCAGTCAATTAAATGAAGACAGGTTGACTAGTTAACTCAACTAGGTGGCAGTTCACTCTTGTAACTGCCTGAGAGACTAGACTAGGTGGAATTTCACTCTCGTAATTGTTGGTGTGTGTCCATATCAATATATAACACCACTATGAAACATTGGTTCTCCTCCAATGTTCATTTATTGATTTATACAGAGCATGTCATGTGTAAATTATTCATTATTCATTATGGTTAATGAGAATTCTTCCATTCTTTCTCTCTTTCTTATTCTTTCTCAATTTCTATATACAAATGTGTGTGGTATTTTTTAGCTATATATATTATATGTAGGTTCAACACATTTACATGGTATCAGATCTGACAAAATGCTAAGCAAAATATGCACCAATTTCTTTTGTAGGTACAAAAGATTGAAGACAACGGAAAGATGGATTTCCCAAAAGAATTCATTCTTACACCTTATAATTACTTTTCATGGAAGGAGAGAATAATGATTCATCTCCAAACCATAGGATTGTACAGGTTAACCTTGAATATAGACATAGAACCAACATCATTCATAGAAAAATCCTAGTATCTAAATCGAATGGATGAAGCATTCAAAATGATTTGCAGTCTTATTTCTTCCGATCTCCTTTTTCACATATCTTCCTATAAAACTCCAAATGAATATTGGACCACCTTGTAATGGCTCTTTGGAAAACAATATGATATGAGGGGGACAATTGTTGGAGGTTGAATTTCTCACATTGGATCCAAAAAGCTTCGACAATATCCAAGATTTCTTTACAAAATTCAAGGATTTACGGTCACAACTCAAAGCTTGCGGGGTTGATAAATCTAAGGAGGAGAAACAAATGTTCCTCACAATTCTCTCCAAACTTGGTCCTGAATTAACCATGTTCGTATCAACATTCCATTCAGTCAAATTCACCTCTGGAGCCACCTGGAAGATACCTTCTCTTGAGGACTTTATCGAATCCCTGACACAAGAGAAAACCAAGGTCATCAACATGGGAAAAATCAAAGGCCCAAAGTCACATGCATGTACTGTACAAGATGGAAGCCATCAATATCATAAATATAAATATAAAGAAAAAAGGAAATCTCGTGCACATCCGAAGAAGGAAGGGTACTCAAAACCCTTCACCGATGCCTCTAGATCCGAAGGTGGAAAGGGAAGAAAAGGGGAGAATTGCATGTACTTCCATAAAGGGTTCATCGAGAATCCACATGCATGCAAAACAAAAATAGATCTAATGACTCAAATACTTCATAAAACAACCTTGGATATCGCATCCCCGAGGGTGCTAATAAGAAGAAGCCAGAAGATCAAAATCCCAAGAAAGACAATTCTAGCCATGCTTTGATTGTCATCAAATCCTCTCCCGATGCTTGGATCATAGATTCAGGAGCATCACATCACATGGATGCCAAAAAATAAATCTATTCTTCATTGGATGCATGTAAAGGTCCTTATATTCTTATGGGGGACAACTCTCTAGTCGAGGTCATCGGAAAAGGAAGGATTGAACTAACCAATGAAAGCTTCGAGAATGTGTTGCACGTTCCCAAACTTTCCGTCAATCTTCTCTCTGTGTATCAGATGATGAATTCTTATACCGGAAAGAAGGTTATATTCACACCAAATGCAGTGAACATCTATGACATGCAAACCAATTCCAGGGTTGCTACCGGTGAGGTAAATCATCAATCTAGATTGTATACATTTTCTGAATTTATTGAACCAGATTCTGCTTTACTGCTTACCCATGTTGATGAAAGTAGTAGGATATGGAATGAAAGGTTCAAACATTTGAATTTCAGATATATGCAACATCTTAGAAAGAAAATATTGGTTGATGATCTACCAGACATCCATTTCTCCAAGGGATTCTGTGAGGGATGTGTTCTTGGAAAACACCCTCAAGAGAAATTCGACAAAGGAAAGACTCAAAGAGCTTCCTCTCCTTTAGATCTGATCCATAGTGACCTCA
The DNA here is from genome assembly GCA_009831015.1 of Picea engelmannii. Lineage (NCBI taxonomy): Eukaryota > Viridiplantae > Streptophyta > Pinopsida > Pinales > Pinaceae > Picea > Picea engelmannii. Next base: position 501,274 of record ML788065.1, read on the forward strand.
TGGGTCCTTTTCCGCATCCATATATCAAGAAAGTGAGGTTTTCTCTCATTTTTGTTTATGATTTCTCACATTTCACATGGATTTACTTTCTCAGGCAAAAATCTGAGGTCTTTCAACACCTCAAAGATTTCAAAGCCCTGGTTGAGACACAGTCTGAAAAGAAAATCAAAGTCCTTCAAACTGATAACGGGGGAGAGTATGTCAATCATGAGATATAGAATATTTGTCATGAGGTAGGGATTCAGTTGCAGCACACAGTTCCCTATAGTCAGTAGAAAAACGGAGTTGCTGAGTGGAAAAACTGATCTCTAAAAGAGATGGCATATTGCATGTTACATGCAAAGTCACTACCATAGAGACTATGGCCCGAAGAACTTAATTGTGCAACATACATCCAAAACAAATATCCCCATAGATCTGTCAAGGATAAGACCCCCTATAAGGCTTGGAGTGGCCTCAAACCAGAAATGATCCACTTTCATATTTTTCGTTCATGTACATGGGCCCAGATTCCCTCTAAAAGAGGAAGGCACTTGATCCATAGAGAATTGAGTGTATTTTTGTTGGATACCCTGAAGGCTTGAAGGGATACTGAATTATTTATATTTCCTCAGACTAGCTCATCATTGAGTGAAGTGTCCAATTCAAGGAATGTGTCTAGCATGTACCTCAACAGCCGCATGCAGACACCTTCATTCTTCCACATGTCCTAGATGATGAGAATGCACATGCCGAATCTTCTTCAGATGAGATTTTTTATGCAAAGGAATCAGATGATCTATATATAGAGTTAGTACAGTTAGATGTAGAGTCAAAGAATCCATATGCAGATGCAGATCCAGAGGGCCAAAGTGGGCACAGACTACTCTTCAGGATGCAGGGGATCTTGTTGGTGATCCATATGATACTAGGAGGACTCAATCTAATTTTGAGGATCCTCCTATTGCACTCAATGCCACTGAAACATTGCCCTCCAAGCATCTTTTCTTGGTTCAGTCAAAGATCCACAGTCTTATGGTGAGGCCACTAGAAATCCCTTTTGGGAATCCACCATGCAAGAGGAGTACAACTCCCTCCTAGAGAACCAGACTTGGGATCTGGTTCCCCTTCCTTATAGAAGGAAACTTGTCAGATGTAGATGGGTCTATAGGACCAAGAGCACAACAGACGAACAGATTAGAAGATACAAAGCCAAGCTTGTTGCCAAATGATTTCAGTAGGTGCATGGCATTGACTATAATGAGACCTTCGCTCCAATAGCGAAGATGGATTCCATATGTTTGGCACTTTCCATTGTGGTGACCAAGGGATGGGAATTCCATCAAATGGACGTGAAGAATACATTTCTTCATGGTGATCTCTCTGAGGATATCTATATGGAGCATCCCCAGGGATTTATGCAGAACTCATATTTGGTCTATCGACTGAAGAAGTCTCTTTATGGAATAAAGTAGGCTCCGAGGGAATAGTATACCAAGATGGACTCCTACCTGTTGTCACAAAACTTTGTATGTTTTAAATCAGACTTGAATGTCTACATGCTCAAGACGACTAATTCACTTCTACTCTTATTTTTGTATGTTGATCACCGGTTGCTTGACTTCAGCGATTGTTGCAGTCAAGAGGATTCTACATGATAGGTTTTTGATGACAGACATGGGTCCTCTACACTTCTTCCTTGGAATCGAGATCAGTCAGGATGCATCAGGAATCAAACTATCTCAGAACAAGTATGCATGAGATCTCCTTGAGATATTTCACATGACAGACTACAAGTCTGCTCCGACTCCTTTCCTATCGAGAGTCAAACTTGAGGATGGCAGGGATATTCCACTGGTTGACAACACACTGTACAAACATCTAGTGGGGAGATTGTTGTATCTCACACACTCCAGACCAGACCTCTCCTATGCAGTTAGCGTAGTTTCCAGGTTCATGCAAGAGTTGCATGAGCTACATTGGAAGGTTTCAAAGTGTATCCTTCGATACATACAGGGCACCATCAACTTTTGGATTCATTATAAAACAAACTCTACATTATATATCATCGGGTTTACTGATTTTGACTGGGTTGGCGATAGCACTGATCACAACTCCACATCTAGTTACTCACCTAGTCTTGGTTCTGAGACTATCTGTTGGTCGAGAAAGAAGCAGGCTACTATTTCTCTTTCTTCATTCGAGGAAGAGTACATAGGGGTAGTTAACATAACCATTCAGGCTATGTGGCTACAACATTTTCTCATTGATTTGGGCATTCAGTTTCATCGGTCGATCGTCATATGGTGTGACAACCAAAGCACTTTGGAGTTCTATAGAGATCCAGTTCAGAGGTAGCAGATGAAGCACATCGAGATCCACATGCACTACATCCAGGACTTAGTACATGAGGGTATCATCAACCTACAGTTATATCCTTCATCAGAACAGATGGCAAACATATTCACCAAGATCTTCACTGAGCAGAAGTTCCACTCTCTGCGAAATCGTCTTGGAGTGAAGGAAATAGTTGCCTAGCAAATTTCAGTTATTATTTTTACATACATTGTACCTTTAGGGGGGGGGTTTCCCATGAGTTTTTCCCTCTTTTCTCACTTTATTCAGTGTATATTTTGTATTTGGGTACCTAACATGACCTCGTTGATGGGACCCATTCTTTATTTTCACCATAGTAATGTTCAGGGGGTCTTGGAGTTACTTCACACACACCTAGGATTTATTTTTCCTAAGTTTCTAAGGTTTTTCCTATGTTTATTAGTCATTATTCAATCTCCTAAAGTTTAGGGGAGAATATTCCACCTGGAGAATATTCTCTTCAGTTGACACTTCAGTTTCACTAGTTGAGTTGAGTCTAGATGTTGCATTGGTTTTGTCACCATGCAACATTGGGATCATCACCATGATAATGTGCATTAGCTTTGGTTTCATCACCAGACTGGTGCATTACCTTTGATTCCTTGATCTACTCCTCACTACATTATGTTTCAGTCAGTTATTTGAAGAATAGTTGACCAGTTAACTCAGCTAGGTGGCAGTTCACTCCCGTAATTTCCTGAGAGAGTAGACTAGGTGGCATTTCAGTCCCGTAATTGTTGGTGTGTGTCCAGATCACTCTAGACCACCACTATGTCACATTGGTTCTCCTCCAGTGTGCATTGATTGAGTTATACAAAGTATATCATGTGTAAATTATTCATTATTCATTACGGTTAATGAGAATTATTCCATTCTTTCTCTCTTTCTTCTTCTTTCTCAATTTCTCTCTGCAAATGTGTGTGGTATTTTCTAGCTATATCTATTCTATGCAGGTTCAACACATTTACACATTTCATTTCAGAGCCCTTTCATATGCCTTTTCACCTATTACGAGGGAAACCAACTTCAAGAGAAATTATCTTTTGATAGAATTCTCAGAATTTCACCAAGTTGATGCCATTAGATGCAAAATGGCCATAGTATTTCCAAAACAGTGGTCATAATAGAAATTCAGACAAACAATGATACAATTATGGTTCTTTTAAAATATGTTGCGAGAAGATTATCGTGAATTTTTTACCACTCGTGGGGAACTTTTGGAGGAGGTCGTTACACCTTTTGAGGAGGCCATTCCATCTTTTAGGAGATCATTCCACATGTTGAGGAGGATGACTTGGCACTCGAGCAGAGTTTATTTGAGTTGGGGAGCATCTTTGGGGTATTTTGACTCATTCACTCATGTATCATGTATTTTGTTTTATGTATTGTTTCCTTATCTCTAGGGTTTGAGAGAGATAAAGGAATTTTTTAATGTTTTTAGGACTTCTATTGTGTGAGAAGGGTGCTTGATCTCTCATATAAAGAAGAGAGGCGCTTCTCACTTTTAAATCATTGCTACTTGTGGATATTTTTCACTACTTGTTCTATATCGTGAATAATGTTATGGATGGTTAAATAGGGCATTTTGGGATCCATGTTTGTGGATCTCTTACTACTTGGATGACATGGAAATTATGCTTTTGATGGATGAATGATGTTTTTAGTAGTTGTTCTCTTATCATCTTGTGGTCATGTTTAATCATTCATTTTTAGATTGATGTTGTTTCTCAAGTGGTGGTTCTTCATCCTCTTGGATTAGTTTTTAACAAAACCTTCTTGTCAAAATCCTTGGAAGGTTTACTAGTGGAGGAATGTTCCCTTGTATCATCCCCCAACATTTTAGGAGGATTGCTAGGGTTAGTAGTGGAAAATATATAAGCCTCACCCTAAAATTATCCGCTTCATTATCCCAAAGAAGAATCTCTTCTTGACCCCATATGCCCAAAATAGTAGCTACTAGTCCTTTTTCTCCATAATAGCAAATCATTATTGTTGAAATTTACTACTTTAGGGTTAGGGTTAGCGTTTATTTGCTGCAAAATTTCATTTTCACCCACAGAAACCAAGATGTCTAGGGTGTTTAGGCATAATATTGATCTAAACTTATTGTCAAAACCCTAAATTAATTTTCTAAAGTGTTACTACAACAATCTAAAGTAAAATGTTTAGGGTTTTAGGGATTATTTTTATTATTGAATTTTCTGATTTTGTTGGTAAATTAAACCCTAATATAACCTAGTATTTATCCCTATAATTTATTGGACATTTCATGATCAAAGGTCTATATTTTCACTGCTGAAAATTGACTATTTTACTATTGTCATAAATTTACTGCTGCTGAAAATTAACTATTTTACTGTTGTTATACATTTAATACTACTGAAAATTACTTTTATTCTTGTTGAAAATTATATGTTTTACTATTGAAATAATTGGGGTTTACTTCATGGGGTGGATTTCATCGACATACAAGTCCATGCATAATATTCATCCTCATGAGAGCCTTTGTAGAAGGAGTGCTTAGGCAATGAGGCGCCCTTTCCTCAACACCATGTATTTCCAAACCCTTGTTTACCTTTTTTATTTGTATCATTAACCTCTTATGGATTTTAACATTTGATTTGTTATTTCCTTCATAAGATATGCATTCATTGAATATGAATAGGGGTGATGGCCTCTTAGCGAGGGGGTAGATCTCATGCTTCATTCTTTTCTTTCTTTTTTATATATATATATTTTTTTATTTGTTATTTTCCCCAGATTTTGAATTGGGGATTTTTTCTCTTTATATGTCATTTATTTTTTATAAATTTGCATCACATCAGGATTTCTATCCCTTTCTTCTTAGCTCTGATACCATGTAAATGTGTTGAACCTGCACATAATATATATAGCTAGAAAATACCACACACGTTTGCATATATAAATCGAGAAAGAATAAGCAAGAGAGAAAGAATGGAAGAGATCATTTATTTACAACTGTAATAATTTTCTTACTATTGTTATCACTTTATTCACTTCTAATATCTCACATATTTCTTGCAAGTTTTACGTCATTTGTAGCCATTTTCTTTATTTCTAGTGTTTGGGGACCCTACTGAACTCATATGTGACTTGGAAACCCTTCCTTCTAGGCTTGATTCCTCTACAAATCTAAAAATTGTCTTTATCCACCACATATTATTTATATTGTGTATCCTCATCTTAGTGGTAGTGTGAGTAGTCATCACAGGGAAGTTGTTTCCTAGGTGACAGGGAAGTTGTTTCCTAGGTGATAGTGGTGACATATTTCATGTTACTTATCTTAGTGTCATGTGATGCTAGATTGTGGTAATAGGTCCCATTTTAGAGGCAAGTCTCCTTTTGGTGATTTAAGGTACAAGAATTTTAGAGTCCATTTGAGGTCTTAAATGGTTGCTTTTGGGGTCAAAACTCTACAAACAAAGCTTCTATTCTCTCAACATTGTTCTACACATCGAGATATTTCCAACAACATGAAGATCACCTTATTCGAAGATTATATGTGAAAGTTATACTTTCCATAAGTTTCCCTATTGTCATGACCACCATGATACCTTTACCACTAAATCATGCAAGGCACTAGAGATAATGGATCATTCTCACACTTATGGAGGAATAATTATTCATTATATTTACTTTTGATGCATATTCACATTCTTTGAGGAATATTTGCATATTTGGAGGCATGGGCATCTTTATGGACATCATTCACATCTCACGAGGCAAGGTCTACATATTTGGAGGCATGAGTGGCTTTGTTGTCACTAATTATGTGCAACTTTGGTGGAACACCTCTCATGCAATGAGGATAAGTGGCACTCTAAACCCTCTGCAAGGATGATTACTCACCAATTAAGGAGTCGTCCAAGAATTTTGGCTAGTTTTGGGTACATTTATGGCATAATATGATGATTTATTAAAGCCTTCCCCTCATTATATCCCCCACATAGCACACATGTTCATGAAAATGATTATTTTAATAGCCTCAGAGCTATAATTGATCAAACGACTTGCTCAAGAACACTCTAGAAGACATTCTTTAATATTATTTGGCATATATTATCCTTAGTAAAGTGAGGAGTTCCATGAGGAAAACTCTAGAAAAGCACAAGGATTTTAAAAAATCGATTATTTTAGCGGTACAACTAGTTTGAATAGGTGACATGTGGACCTTTTGACCTCTTCAAAGACCAAAACAGGGCTTTTTGATGTAACATCTATCTTCTAGGGGTATCCAAACTTTTCCAATTAATATTTTATTTGTATATTTTTGCAAGGAGAGTTTATAAAAGGAGATATCCCTCTCACTTGCAACTTGTGTTTTCATTGAGGATATATCCCTATACCTTTGGATTGTAGTTGAAGATATCTTGTGTGGCTTTGGAGCTTATTTAAGGAAATATTTCAGGGTTGTCGTCATCATTAATAATGTTGATATTGTACATTGTCCTTTTCTCTCTTAAGCTATAAATTATATTCTTGTTGACCTAGGGTTTATATTCAACATTGATAGGTTCAAAAAGAGACTAATGTAGTTAGAAACTTGATGAGAACCCGCCAAAGTTCTCATTTTTTAGAGTTCACAGTGTGGCTATTTTACTCAGGTTTCAAAAGATGCTACTAGTAGCACCCTTTTTTATTGAGGTAGGTTTTTGACATTTTGAATATTCTTATCTACAAAGTATCAACATTTTTTTC
>ML788065.1:529160-545592 GCA_009831015.1 Picea engelmannii
TAATAAAACAGTTCTACAATCTCACCCTGAGTCAGCATATTGAGTTATGACTCAATCAATTATATGAATCGGACTGTCAATCCACTCTGGCCATGTCATGCAAGTCTTTGGCATCTTCTTTGGCATCTCCACTAAGTGTGAGCCGGTACCTGGTACTGATAAGTTTTGTTTCAAGGGAACAAGTACCTAACTCATATCACGTTAGTATCAATATTAGTTTAAAATATCAAAATACATTAAAAATAACTTGAATCATAGGAATACCTTGAATAGCCCCATTTAGTTGTAAAAGGATGTCAAATGTGTCATGGTAAGGCCAAAATGAAATGATACTAGATATGAAAATGGGGGTATATCTAACATGAGATATGCAAAAATATGGTCAAAACTGGAGACTAACATTCCCCCAAGTTGAAGTCTTTGCCTGTCCTCAAACAACAAAAAGTCAAAAACTAAGATTCATCAGAGTGTTGCAGCAGCTGCAACCAACATTTTCAATTTCTCATGTTTCTTCATGTTTCTGATTTCATTCTTAAGAACTCGATTAATGATGATGTGCTTCCTGGAAATCTTCTGCAGTCTCCTATTCTTCTGAAAAAGACCTTTATTTTTTTATTTTAATCGTTCAATCTGTTATCACTCCAAGAAACTCCTTAGGGTTGTAGACTAAGGATGCTTGGTAACTTAAAAATAATGTGTAGGTATGCTTGGAACAATGGGATCCTCAATGATTAATGTAATAGACAACTCATCATACATCAAAAGAAACAGTGCTTTCAGGAAACAATAATTAGATCAAATACTTTGAAAAGGGAGGATGAGGAACACTAATCTTGATTGCCAATTACAACTGAATGTAGTGCTTAATGCAAGATAGAAAGAAAATCCTTCACTTCAAGTCTATGAGCTCAATAAAGAGATAACAGTCTTTATAAGCTAAGATAAACTAAAATAAAGTATAGAAAAGGAAGCATGAATATTTCTGATATTAAAAACGAAAGGAGACTGTAATTTTATTATGCAATAAGAGTCTATACATTAGCACAAAAATGTATTCCCAGTTTGAACCCTTATCTCTTAGAAAAGATAGGCATTTATAGCCTTTTACAATCAGTTTTTAATATCCTAAAAACTTGGATATGTATCTAAAAATAGCAAATCAAATTAACTAAGACAATCGATAACAAAGACTAGTGGCTAGACTAGCATTCGAACTATCTTCCATCTCAAAATTTGGCATTTGTGCTTCATCAGCTTCTGGAATCTGTTGTGTCATGAAACATGGTAAAGGCACCTGTCTTGGCAGCTGGATTTCTTCAGTTACTCATAGTCGAAACTTTAGGAGACCAACTTAGCATGTGGTTTTCAAAATTCCCATGAATCTCTGCTGATGAGTATTTTCTGACTAAGTAGTTAATCCTTTAATGCTCTGGTACCTCTTTAAATCCTTTGAAAAATGCCCTGCTCCATCCTTAGCTTTCAAAAAATATTTTTGTGCTTTCACCAGCTAACTCGCCTTATGATTCGCTGGTTAACTGGTGAAAGCGTTGCCTTTCACTAGCTAACTAGTTGTAAATTTTCCCTTTGCGCTGGTGAAAGCTCTGCCTTGGCCCAAAATGAACTTTCACCTCCAAAACTGTTGTTCTATCAGAAAATCAGCATGTCTCCACTTTATCCCCTTGCATATTCACAACAACCTGAGCTAGCACTTGCAGATCTGGGTGTGACTTATGCTTTTGCTTTAATTTTCTAATCTTCCTCTTAAGGCGTTTTGCTAACCACCATAGNACTGTTATAGTCTTTGGTGATTTTTTTCTTTCTCTTCTTGTCCTTGACACTTTCATGAGCCAGATTTTCAAATGTAGCATTTGTTTCTGTGAAATTATCAGATAAAGTTTTGTTCTCTCCTTAATTACTCTTTCCAAAACCTCCTGTTGAGCAATCACTTCTTTAAGTTGCTTGATTTTCTGTGTTTTCTTCGACTTTGTGCTCTTTGATGTTTCACCTTCATCAGCGTGAGTAAAAGTCTCACAATCCTGTGCAAATTCAATGGAGTGTTTAGGGCTTTTAATGGCAGGGCTTTCATCTTCTTGCTCTGGCTCTGAGTCTGTATATGGTATATTTAAGATGTTTGTTTTCTTTTCTGTAGGTTGTTCTATAGTAGTTTCAAAATCTAATTTTTTTCTTTGACCTGTGAAACCTCACACCAGAGATCCTATCTTCTGGTGGTCCTGGAAGAGTTCTCCTCTTCCTCGAGTTGCTTTGAGGAGTCAATTTCCTTTTTCCATCTCTCTTCTGTTCATTCATGGGCTGAGTTTGAGTTTCAAAGCCCTCCCAAAAAAGGAAATGTTGCCAAGTCCTTCCTTTTTGTCTTAGCTCCTCCAGGATTATCAATTTGATTAGGCCAAAGTGACAAAGAGTGTTCTTCATACTTAGAGGTTCATCTCTAATCTTTTTACAGACTTTAGTTAAGCTCTTGTGCAAGAAAAAAGGTAAATTTAGGAGAGTTTTCCCTGTAAAATGGTCTAAGAGATTGAAATGGTATAACATCAGTTTGTCGTACCTGCCTTCTGAAGTTATGTAGAGTTGGATGCCCTTAAACAAATCCTGCCACTCATCCTCTAAATGAGAAACTGGCATGCTTTTCTTCCATGCATTATTTCTGAATTCTTCCTTTAGATATGCTCTGAAATTTAGGTTCTTGGTTGCTGTCATTTTGACCCAACTCTGGCCTGATCTAGGTAAACTAGTCACTACAACAATGGCAGCTTCATCCATGATGATTTCTAAAGACCCAACATAGGCTTTATTTCCATCATATGTTTGAGCAAATACTTCAGTTGTTAATTGGTGACAGTCGTTCTGTAACTTCTCGACATATCCCATGCAGCCTGCATCTGAGAAGTGTTTTTGCACCTCTGGATGCACCTATAGAAAGGATAGACTGTCCAATTATTTTCTTAACAACGAACCACTTCATCTCCTTGCCATCTGCAATTCGGACCTGAGACAAATTTGCACACAAAACACTGCAATCTGTTGTTTGAGCCGAGGTTTTGCGCTGGTGAAAACGCTCGACGCTGTCTTTCAAAAATGAAAACATATCATATGCCTATGGATGATGCATTTTGGGGATATGATGTGTCGATTTGATGTCACCAGCCGAGTAGTACCGCTCCTTTACCTGTGATGATGGATTTGAATTCGCCATCTCCAGCGCCATTATCATGAAGCATGCATTTTCGAACATGATCCGCTTTGCAATCCGATTTAGACGTGCAAACTCGAATCTTCATCATTATCCACTTTCCCCAGCACCTTATAATGATTACATGACGTGTGCTGAGCATGTCATCTTTTGATTTTTTGAAAACGTGGAGAAAAGACACGTGATCCGCACTTTCACCAGCTAACGACCCATGGGAAATGCTCCTTAGTTGTTGAAAATCGCCGCTTTCACCAGCTAATCATCATCTTTGAAACATGCGTTAGCTGTTGAAAGTATTTTCATGAAATTTTTAAAGAAAAGACCTTTATGGATCGTCTTATTTCTAAGATATAAATTAAAACCTAAGTTTTGCTACTAGAAAAACTTAAAACAAATTGGAGAAAACTACCAATAGCCATGCTATCAACCACAAAATGAAACCATAGTGACTGGTTCATTTTGGGAGCTAACATTTGGCTCCAACTTGGATGGACACCTCCATGTGAGGTGACCAAGAACCTAGCTAGACTTAGTAGCCTCTATTACAATTTTTTTTTTTTTTTAATTGAAAAATATTTTTTGCTTAGTACCATTGGGCATGGAGTTATTCAAGTGATAGAAACAAAGAAAACATAACTGAAAAGAATATGTACAAGTAGAATAGGGATTTAATAAAAATCCTTATGAAAAATAGGTCTTTAGAAAGCGCCCGTTGAAAGGGCCACCTGCTACTTCCTCGCCTGCAAGATTTTGGAGAACAAAGGTATTGTTCTGTTGAACCGTTGTTATGACGAAAGGACCTGTCTAGAGAGCATCAAATTTTCCATGTTTCCCCTTCTCTTGCCTTGCTGCATCCCACTTTAAGACTAGTTCCCCTATTTTGAAGATATTTGATTTGACTTTCTTATCAAAGATCTCCTTCATTTTTCCTTGGTGTAACTCTATCTTTTCCAAAAGCTGCTCTCTATCTTGTTGTAACTGTACCAAATTATGAATTCTCCGAGTCAAATCACTTCGTTCAAAATCATTTTCTTGTAAAAACTTTGCAACCGGCAATGCAAGTTGAACAAGAAATATGGCTTCAGTACCATATACCAACTTGAAAGGAGATGTACCAATCGATTTTTTACAAGTAACCCTGTCATCCCACAAAGAAAATTTCAGCTTGGAATCCCAGCCTCTGGTATTTTGTTCAAGCAGCTTCTTTATAATTCTGACTAAACTCTTATTTGATGACTCAGCTAAGCCATTTCCTTGCGGATAGTAAGCAGTGGAATGCACTAGCTGAATTCCCAGCTCTTCACATAATTTTACCAAGTGCTTATCTTTGAATGCAGCAGTGTTATTAGTGACTATTCTCTTAGGGAATCCAAATCTGGAAAATATTTTTTCTTGCGAAAAATTTATGATGACAGTATGATTGGAATTCCTGGTAGGAATAGCCTCAATCCACTTTGTAAAATAATCGGTGGCAACAAGGATCCACCTGTGTTGACTACTAGAAGGCGAGTGAATCTCACCTATGAAATCCAGACCCCATTGTTGGAAAGGACCTATGACCACTATAGGTTTGAGGGGAAGAGACTTCAGTTGTTGTTTTCCTTCAAATCTTTGGCACTTGTCACATGTTCTCACAAACTCACACACATCTGAAAATAAGGATGGCCAGTAATAACCCGATCTTAAGATTTTATGTGCGGTGGTTTTCCAATAGTGATGTCCTCCGCATTCACTATTATGGAATTCAATCATGACCTTAGCTGATTCTTCTTGGTTTATGCACCTCAACAATAAACCTATTGAATTTTTCCAGAACAATAAGTTGCCCTTGATGCAGAAATTCATGGCTTTGAGCTTTAAATCCCTTCCTTGTGTTTTTGTCAAATCTGAAGGGACTGATAAAGTTTGCAGAAAATGAACAATGTGACTATACCATTTGCAATTAGCTAGGTGAAATGAGACCTGCATTTCTTCACCTTCTTTATCCTCTAAAGACTGAACATTATCTGCATTAATACTTACCAAATTTATTTCGAGCAGCCTACAATTTTCTTCTGCAAAAAGTTTGGCAAGGCCCTGACCCTTCACAAGTTTTGTTGGTTTAATTTCAACATCAAATTCAATCAAATTTGCTATCCACTTGCTCCTTTTTCCATCTATGTCGGGTTGTATAAGCACATCTTTAACTGAACTGGAGGGTACAAAAGCTATTACCTTTGCCTGAAGGATGTAAACTATGAAAGATTTCAATGACTTGATAAGTGCATATGCTTGTTTCTCCAACAATTCATACTTTACCTCTGTGTCCATCAAGACCTTATTGAAGAAGGAAATCGACTGCTCCTGATCATCGACACTTTTATGCAAGAGTAATGTTGCAATTGTATCTCTTGAAGCAAATGAAAAAATGTAAAATATCTTGGCGAAGTCGGGGCTGATCAAAACAAGGGTTGTTGTGATGGCTTCCTTGATAGCATTGAATGAGTGTTTGGCTTCTTCAGTCCATTTTACCTCAGAGTCCTTTCTTAACATAGAAGTAATATGCTTTTTGAGTTCTGCAAAGTTTACTATAAGCCTCCTGATAAAGTTTATAGTCCCAAGGAAAGACTGAATGTCCTTTTTTTATCTAGGAACAGACAGATTTTTAATTGCTTCTACCCTTTTTGGGTCAATTTTCACCCCATCAGCTGAAACAATATGTCCAAGTAGTTTCCCTTCCTTAAGTGCAAAATTTGATTTTTTTGGATTAAGAGAAATGCCATACCTTCGACATTTTAGAAACGTCCTTTTTAAGTGCTGCAAATGAAGTTCATGGCTGCTCGAAAAAACAGTGATATCATCAAGATATATCAGGACAAATTTATCTTTTTCTCCAATGAAAGCAATGTCCATCGCCCTTTGGAATGTCGCTCCTGCATTCATCAATCCAAAGGGCATATTTTCGTACATAAACGTACCCCATGGAGTAGTAAAAACAGTCTTTTCTTTATCGTCCGGATGGACAGCAATCTGGTTGTATCCAGAAAACCCATCAATAAAAGACATCACTTTTGATCCTGACACCTTCTGCAAAATATGTTCCATTTTGGGCAGAGGGTAGTTGTCCTTCCTAGAGAACTTATTCAAATTTCTGAAGTCGATGCGGATTCTGATCTCTCCATTCTTCTTCCTGACCGGTACGAGATTTGCGATCCATTTTGAATATCTGAGAGGTATGATGATGCGGGCATCCAATAGTTTTTTTATTTCCCTTTCCATTCTAGGAAGCAACAAAGGATTAAAGGATCTAAGTTTCTGCCTAAATGGCTTGGTATATTTGTTCAAGGGAATCTTATGCTGAATTATCTCTATGTCGAAAGTCTTCAAGTCATCATATTTCCAAGCGAAGATGTCAGCAAACTCCTTTAGCAATTCTCCATAATCAGCCTTTTGTTTTTTAGTCAAATGTGAAGCTAAGTTGACATATTTAGGATCCTGTTCATTGGCTACATTATACTGAAAAACTTCTGAATCTTTTTCCCCATTTTCCAATTTGACAGCCACATCATTATTATCAAAAATCCTTTCCAAAGGGGCCAAACCTTTAGGAATTCTGTTGGTAGATAGTTGGACTATTTCATGTGCTGCTATTTTTCTTCTGAATTTTGTCTTTTCGATTTTAGCGTCATGTTCATTCTCCTGATCAATTTGAAAATCTGCAAACTCATCAATCACTGCAAGAAATCTTGTGAGCTCAGCATCATCTTCGAAAACCTTCCAAAATTTTACATTATCAGGGAGGGGTGGCCTATATTTAACTTGAATTTAGTAATTCAATTTATGAGGTAGAGGGGGTATGAAAGCATAAGCTGACACAGCTAATGAATCAGCTAATTCATTCATTGCTCTGGGTACATATGAAATTTTAAAATCTGCAAAAGTATGAATTGCCCTCAAAACTTCATCTCTGTATGCTTTCAGCCTGACATGTTTTGCTTGAAAGGACTTATTCACCTGCTGAATGATCAAGTTTGCATCTCCAAATACCTGCAATATTTTAATTTCCATCTCTTTGGCTGCATTTAGCCCCAGAAGTAATGCCTCATACTCAGCAATATTATTAGTCACTTTAAAATCAAGTTTAAAGGACAAATGAGAAGTTTTCTTAGAAGGAGAAATCAATACCACCCCTGCTCCTGTTGATTCTTTGGTACAAGCACCATCAAAGAACATGGTCAAAAGATCATCCTTTGTGGTTTCTGTGGGCTGAACTGTGGGATTTCTGAGTAGCAATGCATCTGGTAATGAATCATCAATTTGCAAAATACAAGATCCCATACCTGTGTCGACAGAATAGATTGGATGATTGGATGGATTTTGTTCGTCACTGATTACATATGCCAACTGTGATTCCCTGTATAACCTTCTGTTCACCCCTCCAAAAATAGGGATAGTAGCGTAGGAGAGATCCATTTGAAGAGTTCCACCTAGCCTCTTCATCCATGATCTTGATAGCATACATCCAAATTTAGGTGGTATGTCTACCACTACTATATCCATAACCATAGTCTTCATGGATGCTTGGGTTAAGGTTACTGCCAAATCCTTGATCATCCCAAGACATTTGAATTTTCGAGAGTCAAAAGAGAAAAGATCATGATAAGATTTGGTGATCTCCAGCCCAAGCTCATCCATGACCACCTTTGGCATCAAATTGTGAGAAGCATCGGAGTCCAACAAACAGTTATGCAATGTTTTCTCATGAATATTTAGAGAGATGTAAAAGGGAGGACAACTTTCATCTATGTCTTCTATCATTTGGCCCAGAGTAATGGTTGGCTTTTCATCATATATGTTGAGAATATCAGCAGAAGGGGATATAGATTTGGGATCTAAAGTTTTGAGGATATCCTTCTTGAACATTTCATTTTTCATTAACTCAACTAGAGGAATAGGAATTTTAATTTTTTGTATTTCAGCCTCAAAATTGAACGAATATGGGACTTTATCAGAAGCTTTATCAGAGACCTTTACCTGATTCGAAGGAGCTTTCTGTTTGCTTTGTTGTTCAACAGGGGCCTGAATTTCTAGAGTCTGATGCTTGACAGGGGCAACAGTCTTCTTGGGAGGAGTTTATGCTTTCACCTTTGAGGGATTTGTTTGTTGACTCTCTAATGTCTGATCTTTTTGCTTAATAGGGGCTGTGCTTTTTTCAAGAGAGGTTGGTGCGCTCTGTTGGGAAGTATCATATTTAGATCGGAGATTATATCTATTATTATCTTCTATCATGAAAATGTCATCATCAATAGGATTATCCTCTATCTGTTCAGTCATCAATGCTTCTTCATAGTCATGTTGTGTCAAATAAGATTTCCCTATCTCTTCTCCAACACGATGAATATTATCTTCTCCATCTTCTTAATAATCACCTTCGTCTTCATCCATCACAACATTTTGAGGAGGGGCCTTTATTCTCTGATCTTCAGTAGGATTCTTTTCTCTTTGCAAGATCTGTGTTGGCTGATTATTTCTTCTGAAGTTGTTGGGATTTTGATTTGGGTTCCTACCTGCAAAATCATAAGTGCCTCTTCCCTTCACAAGCTGCTTATTTTCAATCTTGAGCTTAGATATCTCAGAGGTTAGAGACTCTAGCATCTTAGCCATTTTATCAAACTTTGGGTCAGCACTTGATGAAGAAGAAGCCTCATTCCTTGGCCTTCTCCTATCAGAATTTCCCTTTAGCTTTTGAGAGGCTAAAATATTTGATTCCACCTCAAGGGCAGCATCTTGCATGAGAGATAATGTTGGTGACCTCCTTTCTCTTAACAATAAACAGAAATCTGAGTCAAAAGCATAAGAATATGTGATCTTGGAAAAAGCATCTAAAGGTTTTATCTCTGCTGGTATTTTTCCGTACATCCGGTTAAATCTTTTAGTGAAATCAAAGACTGACTCACTATTTTGTTTCCATAGATTTCCGAATTCTGTGATATAGTATACAAAATCTCTTCTATCACCCCAATGTTTCAAAAAGGTCTCATCCAATTGCTCGATTCCATCTATGGAACCAGCAGGGAGTTCTTTGAACCATTTCCTAGCATGGCCATCTAAGCTTTGGACAAAGACTCGTTTCCAAACATCTTCTTCTTCAATATTAAGGTTTTCAGCATAACTGTAGAAAGCCTCAATATGTTCTTCAGTAGACACATCGCCTTCACCTGTGAATTTGGGCATATACTTCTGATAGTCTCCCGTTGGCATGGATGATACTGGGTTTGGCAATATAAGTGGTGCATACCTAGCAGCTAGGATTTGTTGCATCTTCATCAAAGGAGGTGGTGCATCCATAACTATTAGGGGTGAGAAAGGTGATGGTTTCTTTTTCGAGTCTTCAACACTAGAGGAATGCGAAGGAGGTGAATCTTCTAATGGGAAAGAGGTATGATATGAGGCTCTGTAAAATTTGCAAGCTGTCCAGCTAAATTTTCTTCACCTTTAGTAGATAGCTCTTGGAGAAGATGTTCAACAACAAGGAGGCTAGTATAAATGTTTAAATGATCTTCTTGTTGTTGAGAATGAAAAGACTCAAGAGAAGAAGAACTATGGCTTCTTTCTAAAGTCTTGGATGTTTTTTCAATCAAATTTGAATCTATCAATTTATCATCATTAGTATTTTCCTGTTGATCAAAAGGAGTTTGTTCTTCTACAGTATTTGCAGTTGTTTTTTCATCAATGCTCTTTGAAAAGAACTCAAACTTTTCTATAGTAGATTTTCCGGAACTAAAAAGAGGATTACCTTCTGTATCTGGTTTTGAAGCTTGACCCTGAATTGTCTTTTCTTTCCTGAGAATTAGTTCTGGATTGGACACTGGTGTGATAGGTGATTCTTGAGGATTCGCCCTAGTACTGATCCTCTTAGGAGCCAATATGAACTTGTGGAGTTTCCATATAGATAATTACAACCAAGTAAAATGTCTAATCTTTGTCTATCATCAAAGATCATCTCTGTGTCATATCCCAGGAAAGCAGAACTTAAATTTCGTCTCCCCGGCAGTGGTGCCAATTTGTTATCACTCCAAGAAATTCCTTAGGGTTGTAGACTAAGGATTCTTGGTAACTTAAAAATAATGTGTAGGTATGCTTGGAACAATGGGATCCTCAATGATTAATGTAATAGACAACTCATCATACATCAAAAGAAACAGTGCTTTCAGGAAACAATAATCAGATCAAATACTTTGAAAGGGGAGGATGAATAACACTAATCTTGATTTCCAATTACAATTGAATGTAGGGCTTAATGCAAGATAGAAAGAAAATCCTTCACTTCAAGTCTATGAGCTCAATAAAGAGATAACGGTCTTTATAAGCTAAGATAAACTGAAATAAAGTACAGAAAAGGAAGCATGAATATTTCTGATATTGAAAATGAAAGGAGACTGTAATTTTATTATGCAATAAGAGTCTATAAAGTAGCACAAAAATGTATTCCCAGTTTGAACCCTTGTCTCTTAGAAAAGATAGGCATTTATAGCCTTTTACAATCAGTTTTTAAGATCCTGAAAACTTGGATCTGTATCTAAAAATAGAAAATCAAATTAACTAAGACAATCGATAACAAAGACTAGTGGCTAGACTAGCATTCGAACTGTCTTCCATCTCAAAATTTGACATCTATGCTTCATCAGCTTCTAGAATCTGTTGTGTTATGAAACATGGTAAAGGCACCTGTCTTGGCAGCTAGATTTCTTCAGTTACTCATAGTCGAAACTTTAGGAGACCAGCTTAGCTTGTGGTTTTCAAAATTCCCACGAATCTCTGCTGCTGAGTATTTTCTGACTAAGTAGTTAATCCTTTAATGCTCTAGAACCCCTTTAAATATTTTGAAAAATGCCCTGCTCCATCCTTAGCTTTCAAAAATTCTTTTTGTTCTTTCACCCGCTAACTCGCCTTATGATTCGCTGGTAAGCTGGTGAAAGCGCTGCCTTTCACCAGCTAACTAGTTGTAAATTTGCCCTTTGCACTGGTGAAAGCTCTGCCTTGGCCCAAAATAAACTTTCACCTCCAAAACTGTTGTTCTATCATAAAATCAGCATGTCTCCACTTTATCCCCTTGCATATTCACAGCAACCTGAGCTATCACTTGCAGATCTGGGTGTGACTTATGCTTTTGCTTTAATTTTCTAATCTTCCTCTTAAGGCGTTTTGCTAACCACCATAGAGTGTTATAGTATTTGGTGATTTTCTTCTTTCTCTTCTTGTCCTTGACACTTTCACGAGCCAGCTTTTCAAATGTGACATTTGTTTCTGCAAAATTATTAGGCAGAGTTTTGTATCTCTCCTTAATTACTCTTTCCAAAACCTCCTGTTGAGCAATCACTTCTTTAAGTTGCTTGATTTTCTGTGTTTTCTTTGACTTTGTGCTCTTTGATGTTTCACCTTCATCAGCGTGAGTAAAAGTCTCACAATCCTTTGCAAATTCAATGGAGTGTTCAGGGCTTTTAATGGCAGGGCTTTCATCTTCTTGCTCTGGCTCTGAGTCTATGTATGGTAGATTTAAGATGTTTGTTTTCTTTTCTGTAGGCTGCTCTATAGTAGTTTCAAAATCTAATTTTCTCTTTGACCTGTGAGACCTCACACTAGAGATCCTATCTTCTGGTGGTCCTGGAAGAGTTCTCCTCTTCCTCGAGATGCTTTGAGGAGTCAATTGCCTTTTTCCAACTCTCTTATGTTCATTCATGGGCTGAGTTTGAGTTTCAAATCCCTCCCAAAAAAGGAAATGTTGCCAAGTCCTTCCTTTTTGTCTTAGCTCCTCCAGGATTATCAATTTGATTAGGCCAAAGTGACAAAGAGTTTTCTTCATACTTAGAGGTTCATCTCTAATCTTTTTACAGACTTTAGTTAAGCTCTTGTGAAAGAAAAATGGTAAATTTAGGAGAGTTTTCCCTGTAAAATGGTCTAAGAGCTTGAAATGGTATAACATCAGTTTGTCGTACCTGCCTTCAGAAGTTATGTAGAGTTGGCTTCCATTAAACAAATCCTGCCACTCATCCTCTAAATGAGAAACTGGCATGCTTTTCTTCCATGCGTTATTTATGAATTCTTCCTTTAGATATGCTCTGAAATTTACGTTCTTGTTTGTTGTCGTTTTGAACCAACTCTGGCCTGATCTAGGTAAACTGGTCGCTGCAGCAATGGCAGCTTCATCCATGATGATTTCTAGAGACCCAACACAAGATTTATTTCCATCGTATGTTTGAGAAAATGCTTCAGCTGTTGATTGGTGACAGTCGTTCTGTAACTTCTCGACATATCCCATGCAGCCTGCGTCTGTGAAGTGTTTTTTCACCTCTGGATGTGCCTGTAGAAAGGACAGACTGTCCAATTATTTTCTTAACAACGAACCACTTCGTCTCCTTGCCATATGCAATTCGGACCCGAGACAATTTTGCACACAAAACACTGCAATCTGTTGTTTGAGCTGAGGTTTTGCGCTAGTGAAAACACTCGGCGCTGTCTTTCAAAAATGAAAACATATCATATGCATGTGGATGATGCGTTTTTGGGATATGATGCGTCTATTTTATGTCACCAGTCGAGTAGTACCTCTCCTTTACCAGTGATGATGGATTTGAATTCGCCATCTCCAGTGCCACTATCGTGAAGCATGCATTTCTGAACACGTTCCGCTTTGCAATCCAATTTAGACGTGAAAACCCGAATCTTCATCATTATCTTCTTTCACCAGCGCCTTATAATGATTACATGACGTGTGTTGAGCATGTCATCTTTTGATTTTTTGAAAACGTGGAGAAAAGACACTTGATCCGCACTTTCACCAGCTAACGACCCATGGGAAATGCTCCTTAGCTATTGAAAATCGCCACTTTCACCAGCCAATCATCATCTTTGAAACACACGTTAGCTATTGAAAGTCTTTTCATGATTTTTTTAAAGAAAAGACCTTTATGGATCGTCTTATTTCTAAGATATAAATTAAAACCTAAGTTTTGCTACTAGAAAAACTTAAAACAAATTGGAGAAAACTACCAATAGCCATGCTATCAACCACAAAATGAAACCATAGTGACTGGTTCATTTTGGGAGCTAACACAATCTTTGATGAGAAGTGAGCTTGCCTGAGTTTCATAAGTTCATTTTCTGTTTTGATGTGCTGATCCAGTATGGTGTATTCATGTAACTTCTCTTTTAACCTGTGATTCTAGCTTTCCAATCTGGATACCATTGGTCTCAAGGATCTACTGGAAGAGATTTCATAGTAAGATTCGAAAGTTTTACCATGTCCTTGTTGTGTTTGAGGGCTGGACGCATGAGTGAACTCATCTGGTCTCTGAACATGGGTGTCAACTAGACTAGATTTAGGAGTAAAATCGTCATATACTTGAATAGGGGTGTCGACTGGACTGGGTTCAGGAGTAAACTCGTCATATACTTGAACAGGGTTGTCGAATGGACTGAGTTCATGAGTGAACTCCTCATACACCTGAACAGGGGTATCAACTAGCATTTGAATTGGCTTGTCCCGCTCAATTTCTTTGGGCACATTATTTTTTTGATTGACTTTATGGACTTTTCGAATCAATTGGGAGAGAGTCCATGTCATCTTAGAAGACTCCGGAGCCTCCTCATGAGCATCCATACTTTTTAATATTTCCTAGAATGGGTAACTAGGCACGGAGTTATCCATGTTTGAAAATGTGTGTGTGCATTTTCTTTTGGGATTTCTCCTAGGTTTGTCAATTAACTCCTCAAGTTGTTCCACATCAATAATATTTTTAGCAGTTGTAGGAGAAATCGGAATTTCAACATTTGCCTTTGTAGGGACAGTATTTTCCACTCTTTCATGGTTAGTTTCCAGACCATCAGAACCATGGACATCAAACGAATGTTATGTACCAGGATTATCATTGCTGGCCTCAATTGTGTAGTCTGGTCTATTCTTAGGGTCATCACAGATTTTGGTCGGGGTTTTAACACCCTTTTTCTTAGAGTTCGACTTCTTCTGTGGAGGAGCAGACCCAATACTTTTATCTTTAGATTTGTCAGAAGCTAGGGCTCTTACAACGAACATATCCCAAGATTCATGTTTGTGGGATAACGCAGACTTAACCAAAATTTTGATGAGACCAAAATGAAACAAACTACCTCTAAAATCTTTGGCTTTGCGAACTTGTTCTGCCATTTTCTTCAAACTCTTCAACAGAAAATAGGGGATGTTCACCAAATGGTTACCTTTGAAATGTAGTAGGAGTCGAGCATGACATGGAAACATGATCGTGTACCAACCTTCGCAAGTGAGGTAGCATTGGAGTATAGACAACCACTGAGCCCATTTTGGTTCCAACCACGACCTTGATGTGCCCTCTGACCATTGTAATTTATGATACTGGGGTTGTAGGAGCTGCATGCAGAGCTTCTTGTCGACTGGCTGGCCCTTCGTCCATTTCTGACCAGTGCTGGGTAATTGAATTGGTTCGGAAATGAACTTTTCTGTGACTTCAAATTCCATCTCGCCCACTTTAGCTAGTCCACCATGAAAGTGTCTAGAGCGAACTGAAGTGTAATCGTATCATCATACCCATCAAATTTCTTGAAGAACAACTCCCATCCAGCTTTCTGAAAAATGTGTTTGGTAGCTTCATACTCAGTAAGAGCCTCCAAATCTGCATAAGTCTCAGGTTCGTGACGATTCGCCACCATACTTTTACTCGGTATAACAGGAAAGGTCCACAAATGAGCAACGGAATTAGATGAGGGAAACAAAGGAATAGAGTATGATGTGTGAAATAGGTCATGAGAGGAATTATAGAAGGACGTTTGAAATGTCGTGAGGATCAATAGCGTGTAAGGAAATGATGATGGTCATACACATTTTCAAAATATCATTACATATGAATCGTGTCGAATTCAGCCAAAATAATGCAGTGCGTTTCCCATGATATGAAATGTCAAAAAGGATTGTCTTGTTAAGTACAGAGTATACGGATAATGAAATGTTATGAAGTATCGAGGCATTCCTAGTTCAAATTATTAATATGTAATTTAATACATTAAACCAACATGAAACTAAGTGTACCTGAGTTCGATTACCTACTCCCTATTATGCATTTCTTACTGTAGAGATCTTTGAAGTCAAGTCTAAATCTGGAGAGCACCAAAATTGTAACTGGAATTTGTACTGTTGATAACCACTGTAACTGATGAATTATGTCTGGTACTGACTGGTACTGATGGAATAACCCGAAATCTATAGAGAAACTTGAACCAATAATAACTTGTTGAGAAAAAGACTTCCTGTTTGTAAAAGAAAATTATCTGATGGCTATCCTTGAACTTGTATTCTATTCATTCCTGAAAGGAATCAATTAAAATTATATCTTCAATAGCTTCAAAGATTTAACCCATGGTACAATTCTTGTTTGTGTGAATAAATGTTATGGAGTCGAACACATAAAGAAATCATTGGATTACCGGCCATTAATGAATTTCGTTAACCAATGCGAGATGACCCACCAGTGATGTCAATGGGCCTTAAGGTACCTATAGTACATCTTAACAGGTACGAATAAAGGTCTTGGTGTCGAGTCACCTATAGGATCTATCAACCAAGAGACATTGATGTATTCCCATGGTTGTTAGCAAGGAAATCTACCATTGAGGCATGCAGATCCCAGGGTACTAAGTAGTCTCTAATCTCTTCTCCAGATAAGGTGTTGGTGTCGATGGAGTGAGATTTGTTGGAAGGTGGACCTTAACGTATTCCACATCATCCAACATGAGTGCAGATAGAAATCTTGCAGAGACTAATTTTTTTTGGAACAGTAATCACTTGTGGATTTTATGAGCCCAAGTTAGTATATGTTCATTGCTTTCTCATGTTTTGAGAGTCTGAGAAAATTCTAAAAGAAAACTCTAGGGGGGTTTCTTACCCATCATAATATATCATGCCTGGTAAAGAATAATCCTATCCCTGATAAATGCCCCTTTCATACTTTAATGAGGAATTCAAAGGGAGCAAACAAGCTCAAATTTATTAATTTCAAAACAAGACAGTGCATATTGATAAGAAAATTTCATAAAATAAAATGGTCTTACCTTCTTAATTGTTGCGAAAAAGAGATGAAGTTCAATTCTGTACTTGCTTTAAAAAGCCTGTAAAACTGAAAACAATATGTCAACATATCCAAAAAATGTTTTTTTTTTCTTTTTTTTCTTTTTTTTTTT
>ML788065.1:558514-591695 GCA_009831015.1 Picea engelmannii
AAAAAAAAAAAAAAAACCTTAAACTAAAAAAATCTAATGTTTAATAAATTATAATTTTAAAATAAACATAAATTAAAAAAACAAATACAAAATATATAGAAAAATGTTTAACAAATATTAAAATGCTTAACAAATTTTAATATTAAAAAATATATAGATACTAAAATGCTTAACAAATTTTAATATTAAAATAAATTAAAGTCAAAACCAATTGATGATGATGATGATGATTAACGTCCACTAAGACCTAATTGGTCTATCGGACCTTAAGAGGGTAAGTGATTACTTGTGATTCTTTAGAATTTTGTTTCTGTGCTCGAAAAGCATCAATAGAAGCTTTCCAAGATCACCATATTTTTGTTGAGTTAAGAGGTTAGGAAGGTTGGTAGTGTGATCAATATTTTGAAAATGAGATCTAATATGGGTATAGGCTGGACAATATAAGAGAGTGCTTTTCATATTCAACCTTCTTAGTGTCACAAAGGTGACACACTCTTTCATCCCATGGTGTTTTAGGAATTGACCAACACCCAGTTTCACTATGGAGCTCGTGAGAATTTGTTCTTATCTTAGCAATGTTTATTTTTTTCTTTACACTTGGCAAATAGATAGATAATTTTGATCTTCTAGATTAGGGTTGATTACATCTTTATAATACCTTAATTTTATTTTTTCCTCCAACTCTTTATCACACCACATTTTTTCCTTAAATTTTGATTTGATGTTTTTTTTAATAGTATTTTTATTCTGCAAAATGGTTCTTCCATGATTCCCCAATAGTTTAGCCAAGACCGGGCATCTTTATGCCATCCTCACTTGAGTCAATGGTGGTTATGACTTGATTTTGAAGAAATTTTAGGTAGCCTCTTGTCTTCCATGTTGTTTAACTTGCTCTTATACATTAGGTATTTAGTCATAACCATGCTCTCAATGGAGCAGAGGCTTATTTCTATGAGGAGGATGGGATAGGGCATATTTCCTTTAATTTTGAGATTATAAGTTATAAAATTCTTTTGTATTTGCTCTATCTTTCTCCAGGATTCACGAGTGATACTACAACCCCAGAGTTCACATCCATAAAGAATAACAGGTGTGACAAGAGTCTCAAAGAGGAGTTTCTTCTTATCCCAACTCCAAAGATCAGTTGATTTACAATTGTTTTCAAGCCCATAATAAGCTTTCCATCTCCTAGTAATCATTTTCTCAATGCTATGATCATATAAATGTTTCATCAATATACAATTTTTAATGTAAGATTTATAGAAAATTAATTATTAAAATAAAATTATACATAAATAAATGTAATTTTTTATCAAAAATCATTTCATCAAAACTGCATTTTAAAAATTAATTATTATCATGCTTAACATATTTTATTTTCAAAATGAATTTTAATTAAATTTGAAATTTTAATTTGAAATTCCACGCACCAAAGGCATCTATGAAACATCTAATATTTATTAAATTTTAATTTCAAAGTGTAGAAAACACTTTAGGGAATGCAAATATTAAGATATTTGAATAACAGCATGTCCCCTGTGAAGGGATGAAAGAGTCCTACTCACTCTAGAAGTACAAAAAAAGGGACCCTACAACCCGAGGAAAATATCATTTCTAAAAACTAGACCACCTAGTGGCACATGCATGCTCTATCGGGAAGGTGAAATGACAAGCATCATAAGGTTTTGCATATTGAGAAGTGGAACAATTGCAATTAACCCAACGTGACCTGGGGCGATGCCCAGCATCGCCCCCTGTGGCTCTCACTTATATATATATATATATACTATTTTTTATTTTTTATTAAAATTTTTTTATAAAATTTAATATTTAAATTAGTTTTTAAAGGTTTTTAATGTATTTTTTTATTTTTATTTTTATAATTTTGGGTTTTTTAATTAGTTTTTTTTTAATTTTGTATTAAAAAAATTATTTTAAGATTTTTTATTTGGGGTTTTTAATATATTTTTTTGGTTTTTGTGTTTTTTAATTTTTTTTTAAGTGTTTTTAGCCATAAATTTAATTTTTTACCTCCTTTTTTTATTATTCATTTTCTCTTAGTTAGTTTTTATAAATAGTTTTAATTTTTTGGTTTTTTAAGTTTTTTTTTTATTTTATTTTTTATATAAATTTTCTTTTGCTTTTGAATTTTTTTTTATTAATTTTAATTGTTTTTTTTTCTTAGTTTTTTAAGTTTTTAATTTATCAAAAGAAATTTTAATTATATTTTTTTTCTAAATAATTAAAAATAATGTTATTTTATTACAATTATTTTCAATGTATTGAAATAACGATGAACAATGTGTTAAAAATGATGTTTTTTACTACATTTTAAAAGTATGGAACAATAAATCAATTAAGGAGACACAATTACATGAAAAATCATAATTTCCAAAAAGTAAATGGAAAAAAATATTTATAAGATTGAAAGGAGCATAGAATAATGACTAAAAACATCGTTGAATAAAAAATAAAAATAAAAATAAATTGAAAATTTTGAAAATACATGAAAAACAAACATTTTAAAAAATAATGTGCAAACATTATGGATCGAAAAATTTAAAATATCGAAAAGCCATCTAAAAATGGAGGGGGGGTGCTACCGGTAACACCATTTTTAAAAATAGGGTAAAAAACTTGACCGCCCAAAAAATGAGAACTTTGTAGAGTTCTCGTTAAGTTGGTAACTATGTTTTTTACAATGAAGTTACTTCATAAATGAAAGTTGCATGCAATATAAATAACTTAAAATAAAATATTAAAGCTACTTATAGTTATTCACTTTTATAATTTAAGTGAAATACATTTTACAATGGATGCATGATTTTTTTCAAAAAAAAGTAACAAAAAAAAGACTTGAACTCAAGACCTTTTAATTAATCAAACAATTTTTAACCAAGTGAACTAGTGCAAAACACATTATATTGTTAAGAAGGATGATTGGGAGTGTTTTTGTTGTTGTGGAAGATATCCTTAGAGAGCGTGCTCATAAAAAACTATTTTCACACAAGAAAAAAAATTGTTTCTCGACGACAACAAGGGTTAGATCTCGGTTAACTTACCCAGAAAATGCAAGTTTTCCCTCTGTTTTTGGTTTACTGAGATTACATAGAGTGCATGACAAAGAGCACACATAGATAGGAAAACCATTTCCGCTATGTTTCTGATTTGACAAGATTGCACATAGCACAAGGAAAAGAGCATACACATATCAAAAAGAGTAGCAACCTAAAAATAAAAAATAGAAAACCAAAATAAAACCGAAATATTATCTTTATAAAAATTTAAAAGGGAGTATTCAGGATTTATACCTTTGAATCTGACTGAAATGGTCGTATCTTGAGAAAATGGAAACCTTTTCGAGTGAAATGAAAGACATTTCTAACTGAAACGTGTGACGACCCCTTCATTACAACTACAAGAGAAACAAAAAGTGATTTTTTTTGTTTTGTTTTAAGGCAGGAAAGTAACGATAAAAATAGTTGAACCACACAACTGATGACAAACACATGCATGCAAATCAAGCAACAGACAACTATGACTCCACGCACTAGCACCAGTGAAACTAGGAGAGACATGCGTAAATCAACTAATGGAAACACCTACCCGCTAGTCACAAACGTGACAGAGCATACCAACTAAAGGACAACATCCACCATCCCGACACAATGAATTTGATGACCTGAGACCAGTACCCTCTCGACGAGTGAGAGACAATGCAGAAGTTACAACAAGACTACCAAAAACAATAGTCTCAACCACATCGATGGCGCATGATCCTAAGTTGGGGAATCATGTGCGCCTCTTGATCCAAGCGCGCAACGATCCAATCTCAAGAAATCACGTTGTTGTAGGGTGATGGGCGCACTAGGGACCTACGCCCACCTGGGCTAATCCAACCTCTTGGTCCCAACAAAATCCAGCAATGCAACAACCTTACAAAAGACACTCAATAGATCGATGGGTCGTTATCTAACTCCTGGTTGGGAGAATAATTGAGGCGACTATAAGGTGATGATCCCAAACTTAAAATAAACATTAATATCGACGAAGGGAAAAGCGTTAGAGGCGATTAATGCATTAAACACCCTTAAACCAATGATCAAAACCAAAGCGGTGGTCAATCTAATTGAAGTGGTAACTTCCTTGATCATAATTAACATCATTAACCAGCTACATCGCCATTGAATCTAAAACTACAAGAATTTTTTGTCTTAAATCATTATTCAAAATGGAACTATAAGGGTGATTTACAAAGAATGAGTTCGCTCTGGAATACAATATGGGACAAGTGTTTTAAACAAATCGCCATCTAGTAAAGACGTCATAGAACGAATGTAAAGAAATCACCCACTAAATTTGTTGTCTAACGGTAAACGATGTTCTCTATCTGAGAGTTATACCGCTATCCTTTAAAAGTATCATGTCTAACACCAATGATAGAAATTAATGATTTTGTTGTCTGAATCATCTTGCTATCCCTTAATGGTTAGCTGGAAGAAAGGGTATTGTTGTCAAATGGCTATACAATAAAGTCTGATCACACGATCTTATTAAATAAAGGTGAGCTTGTTGTAAAACAAAAAGATAAGGCTATCTATCAGAAGTGCGAGGTGGTTGTTTATCAAGGTTTGATTATGAATCAGGATATCGCGTCCAACCTCTAAAAACACACAATTAATGCAGTTATACTACAATTATACGCATACTGAGTAATACTTTCAATGTCAGGGATCTAAAAGTGGCAGCCATCACACGCAGCGTCGCTCAACCATGAGGTCGCTGAGATTTATATGTCAAAAGTTGTCCGTTAATTATGTGACAGTGGTGTTCGTTAGACACATGGAAATTAAGCTGTCTAAACAGAAGGGTAAAGTTGTCGATTAGCAAGTGTTGTTGCAATTAATGAAATTGTTGTCAGCAATCATAAAGATGTCTAACAATAGAGGTTACGGTGCCTAGGGAAAACACTATTCCAAATAAACTATTGTCCATTTGCTATATACACAGTAAATTTTCCGCTACATGGATCATTCTTCCCTCCATTCAATGTACAAATTGTTGGCCATATAGTAAAAATTCGTTGAGATTTAGGATTGGCAAAATCGTTGGGTTTTATCATCGAATCACTGGGTTACTCAAGGAAATGCGCGTATCAATATTAGTGTTGAGTGTCCTTCAGAAATTTAAAACAACTTATCCAATCCTAAGGTCCATCTCAGAAAAATGAATTCGCTTGAATGAATCGACAAGAAACTGAAAGATAAAACCGTTTCAAATAATAAAATCTGTCTGGAATAATAAAATCGTTTTGAGCAGTAAAATTATGGGTACTAAGAAGTTGCAATGTAAATATATGAGGTACACCGAAAAAGATAATTGTTGGGCTATTTATAGTATTAAATGTATAGCTAAATTCTTAACATCACTGGAATATGATATCGCTATGATATATCATGACTGGAAATAAATCTATAATTGTTTTAGCTAACTGGTCAACCAGTCTCTTAATATAATTTCGCTGCCAGTACATTAAATTTCTTGTCACGGGATACGCATAAAATCGCCATTAAAAGACATTATACTAGCAGTGTGAAAAGCTTTAAAAATTCGCTCAAGTAAATATCACTGGCAACAAATGTAAATCACAGTCACCATATAAATTGCAGTCAATGTATAAATTTTAGTCACTAGATGTAAATCGTAGAAAGTATGTATAGGAATCGCAGCCAATGTATTAATGAAATTGTAGTCAATAAGAAGGAAGAAATCATTTTCAAACGAGGGCGAAATCACAACAGAACCGCCAATTAAGAGCTGGTTAAATTGCCCAAAAATCGCAGAGATTTCCATTAAAACACTGGGAAGGGTCATTGAAAAGTTGCAGAGTCAACACATGATAATGCAATCAAAATATGCATGAATTCGCAGGGGTAAATCGTGGTTGAATAAATTGAGACTGCAGAGAAGGAATTTTTTATTCAAAGTATTAAATTGCAAAGTGAACATTCGCCAATAAAAGTAATAAGTTGCGGGGAAGGACACCGGCCAGAGGTGTTAAAACGTAAGGTAATTTCGCACTCAGTTAAATTAAATCGCAGAGTTAAAATTTTAGGAGACGCAGAGTTAAAAATGCATAATCACTCAATACCAGAAGACGCAATGACAAACAATTAGCCAAGAACAATCCACAAGGGTAGACGATTGGGTAGAAACATTTGTTTCTCATCATCGTCGCACATAAAGGTAGGGAATTAGGATCTATAGGTCTATTAACGTTGAAGTGACGACTGTCGATCCAGCTCCTGGTCGACTTCCCAGGAAAGGACTGATGAGCTAAGGACGAGGTCGAAGTAAGAATCGCTCCTAATTAATTAATTTCATTAATTAATTAATTACTCATATTTCATTAATTAATTAATTACTCATATTTCATTAATTAATTAATTACTCATATTTCCCTCACCCACCTAAAGGCACTCCTAGAATCGCTCCTAGGTGTCCCCATATTCCTTTACAAGTTTTAATGACTTCCCCCTTACTAATTTACTAGTTGAGTTTAATTTAGAAAGTTCTTAAATGATAGATACCTTACTAAGTTAGTCTTTCTGCTTTTTCCTTGTGTTTCCCCTTTCTTTTTATGTTTCTCACTTTTTCCTAGTTTCCTAATTCTTTTAGATTTCCCTCTTTCCCTTTTTATTTAGAACTCAAAATTGGTAGGTGTACAAAATTAACTTTTTCCCCTTTTTCTTTTTAATTAATAAATTTTAATTAGCATATGTGATAAAACAATTATTTCCCCCTTTTTCCCCCTTTTAAATTTTATCCCCCAAAATATTTTTATGAATTAATTAAATTACTTACCCCCTTCTCGTCACATGATTAATGATGATTATCATTATTATTATTATTTGTATGTAACTAGATATTGTTTTTGTCACAAGTATCGCTTAGACCTAGGCTTTATTTTCATGGGTTGGGCAACATTTTATTAGGGGAATTGTTTTAAATCTTTCTTATCACGTTATTCATCCTAAGGCCATCTAGGTTTATTCATTCATTATTTAACAACGCAATGTACCCCTCAGGACACACTAGGTGCTCCAAGGTGCCACTTGCCTCATTTTGTTTCCCTTACGCGATGTGCCCTTCAGGATGCACTAAATGCTCCAAGGGTGCCACTCACCTCTTTCCATTTTTCTTGCGCGACGTGCCCTTCAGGACACACTACGTGATCCAAGGGTGCCACTCGCCTCTTGACTGAATTGGTAAACATCAAAAACCCCTGGAGTCAACACTCCTCCAGGTGATCTTGTGGGAGACTAAGGGTCTCTAAGGAATAAGGCCCCTGCCTTATTGCGCACCTCTTAGAATCATTGTGAGAGACTGTCGTAGTCTATCCTCGCGGCATCGTGGGTCTTCTCGAACAGGTATTCGTTAACCTACAGTTCGAGCCACAACATGAGTGCTAGTAGGATGTGGCAGGGTTGTTTTCCACCCCTCTCCCTCAACGTCTCTGGTAGTTGTGTGTGACCCCTCTACTCCACATGTGATTATGGTCGGAAAGTTATCGTTAGCCTACATCATCAACGAATCATGTCAAAAATAATATCCATAATCATATCATCTAATCAGATGCACAAATGTCATATATACTACAATCAAACCCCAATATTCCACTCCCTAACTCGATCCGGAGTCCAAGGGGTTTCATCGATGCCTCTTCATCCTCGAGGTCAACAATCCTGCACACTCAAGAAGACCGAGTCAATAGCACCTGTCTATGTCAATATAGAAAAATAGCATGTCATCAATCCATAACACCTCACAATCATAATCAAATTCCCAATAGTATAATAATTTGGATCACTTGCAAGCAAGTGTCCTCAAAGAATAAGTTTGCTTAGTGCGCGCAAGAGCAGGATGTTCCCCCTCTCGGTCTAAAATTCATCTCAAAGTTTCACAGTATATAAGTGTCGCAATAATGTGTATCATAGTATCATAAGTCTATCTATCAAACAAAAATGGAAACTGTCAGCACATATCATATGCGTCCTCCCAGGTCGCCGAGTGTGGACTATAGTTGTCCCACTGGACCTTGACCTGATCTATTGTTCGATGCCATAGCTATCGAATGTGATGATCCAGGATGAAGATCAGCTCAACCGTGAGCGCACCCTCATCCGACACCCACCAAGTGCTCAAGTCAAAACATGTGTAGGATCACTAATCATAATGTCTCAAGCAGAGACGTGAAATACATCGTGCATACACCTCAAGAATCAGGAAAGGCTAGTCAATAGGCCATGGGCCTCTCCTTTCAATAATCTCGTAGGTTACCACAAACCTAGGATATAGTTTATCCCCTTTTCCCAACTTTATCAAACTCTTACGTGGTTTTCATCGCAAAAATACTCAATCGCCACATCGTAACTATGGTCGACACGACGTGCATCGACATAACTCTTTTTTTATCATGTGATTCCTTGTTCCTTTGTCTTATAGTTTTCATTTTAATATTCCAATTCTTGGATCGCTTTTGGTCCCACCAGGACCCTATCCTCAAGTCGATCCCAACTCAAAGGCGTCTGACACAGTCACCCATAAAGAAACTTGAAAGGTGCCATCTTAATGGTGCTTTGGTAATTGTTGTTGTAAGCGAATTCTACCAATGGCAAGAATTATTGCCAACGCTTTTGTTGGTCCATCAAGTACATGCGCAACATGTCATCCAAGGTCTGGTTCGTTCGGTCGGTCTGCCTGTCAATATCCAGGTGATACACAGTACTAAAGTTAAGTCAGGTTCCCAAGGCCTCTTGGAAACTAGTCGAAAATAGTCCAGTAAACATCGATCCTCGATCAGATATAATACTCTTAGGTATTCCATGCAGCCTCCCAATTTCCCTGATGAAAACTCTAGCTAAGTCAGGTGCCTGATACGTCGAACGCATAGGAATAAAATGGGCACTCTTCGTCAGAGTGTCAACTACCACACATATCGAGTCATGTCTCCTTGTCGTCAGTGGCAATCCAACAATAAAATCCATCGAAATAACCTCCAATTTTGATTCCGGAATAGTGTGTGGTTGTAGTAACCCTGTTGGATGTCTATGTTTGGCCTTTACCTGCTGACATTCTAGACATCTGGCCACATAGCTGACTATGTCTGCCTTCATTACCTTCCAAAAGAATAAGGGTTTAAGGTCTGCCCTCATCTTCGTGACTCCTGGGTGAGCCATGTATACTGCTCTATGAGCCTCGTTTAGGATCAAGATTCTCAACTCATCGTTCATTGGTACATAAATCCGATTTTTAAACCTCAATAATACATCGTCATCAAACATAAATCCTTCAAATATTGGTACCATCATTATGTTTTGTCCAATAAAATCCTTGACCTCTTTGTACCAGTCATCATCGCGCTGTAAAGTTATAATCTTTTCAAGTAGATTCGTCTGAAGAGGCAACACTGAAAAGATGTGTGGTCTCCGACTCAATGCATCTCCCATTCAGTTCACTATTCCCTTTAAGAAGGAAATATTGAAATCATACTCGCTAAGAAGTTCCGACCAATGTCGTTGTCACGCGTTCAGGTCACTTTGCATAAAGATGTGTTGTAGTCCATAGTGGTCCATCTTTAGTTCAAATTTTCATCCAAAAGGTAGTGTCTCCAAACCTTCAAGGCACATACAGTGGCTAACAACTCCAAATCGTGCATCGCATAGTTTTCCTTATGCCTTCTCAGTTTCCTCGAGATGTAAGCGATCACTCGATCGTCTTGCATCAAGACTCCTCCTAATCCTTCCTTGGATGCGTCAGTGCATTCCAAGAAGTCTGTGTCCATGTCAAGGACCCTTAGTATTGGTGTCATTGGCAACATCTCCTAGAGCCTCCAAAATGCTTCTATGCATTTCTCGATCCAAACAAACTTCTTGTTCTTCTCCTGCAATTCCTTGATCGTATTTGCTATCTTCAAAAATCCCTCGACGAACCGTCAATAGTATCATGCTAAACCCCTGAAGCTACACACTTACTGGACATTCATTGACACAGGCCATTCCATAATATCCTCGACCATGCTAGATCCACAGAGATACCTTTGCCAGAGTTGACATGCCCTAAGTAGTGAATCCTCAATTGATAAAACGAGCATTTGGACAACTTCCCATACATTTTGTGCTCTCACAGACACTTTAGTACCAATCGCAAGTGCTCATCATGCTCCTCCTTTGTCCGAGATTAAATCAAATATTGTCAATGAATACTTGGACGAATTTGTCCAAGTATTCGCGGAACAACAGTTCATCAACTCATAATTACCCCTGGGGCGTTTCTCAGTCCAAACGGTAAAACAATAAACTCGTAGTTCCCAAACCTCATCTTAAAGGTGGTCTTATGGATGTCATCCCCCTTGATCCATAACTCGTGAAACCCTGATTTCAAATCAATCTTTGAGAATACCATCGCACCCTTCATCTGATCGAACATATCATCAATCCTCGACAACAGATATTGATTCTTGATCGTTGCATTGTTCAATTGATGGTAGTCAATGCAAAGCCTCCACGACCCATCCTTATTTCTCATGAAGATAATAGGTGCACCCCATGGTGACACACTTGAACATATCAGTCCCCGCTCCAGCAATTCCTTCAGTTGCATTATCAACTCCTGTAACTCTAGGGTCGACATCTGATAAGTCATTCTAGTTATTGGTTCTATCCCCAATTTTAGGTCTATGGTAAACTCCAATTCCCTCTCTGAGGGCATCCCAAGTAACTCCTCTAGGAAGACGTCTTCAATATTTCTCACCATAGGAAGGTGTTCTAGACCTTCTGCTACTCCCTTCTCGTTCAACGCAAGGATCGCAAAAATCTTACCTCCCTTGTGCATGATCTTCCGTAACTGCAAGGACGAGATAAACCTCAGGGAAACTCCCTGGTTTTGACCTACAATCACGTGTCTCTGTCCCTCATCATCGACCAAGATTAACCATTTCGTCTTACAGTTGAGTGTCACCTCATGCGATTCCATCAGTCCATACCGATCACAATGTCATGAGATCCTGAGATCGTGACATACAGGTTGGCCCTAGCGAAAAATCTCCCAGGTTAAGGGTTCAGCCCATAACCCTTCCTCCAACCTTCTGTTGGCTCCTGAATCCATATCTACAAGCTACACTCATCCTGTTTGAATGCCCTTACTTTAATCCTTTTAACCTTGCACCTGAAATGAAACTCTCGGTAGCATCGAGATCTATCAAAATACTAAGGGTCTGGTCAGCGATGGTACGTGACGTCTTGAGCATAGTCGACTGGTGCTCTACCTAGCATTTATTCATCGCTGCATGAATTCGATGGGCCTTGTGAAAAACTCCAATGGTAGTGGGTCCAGCTGATCCAGACTCCGGCCCTTTCCTCTGGGCAGTAATGTAGGTAATGTGTCTCCCCCCCAATCCAACACACTTGATTAGGTCCAGCAATCCTGGTACCCGAAGTAGAAGTTGAATTCTAACAATAAGGCCAAACTCAAACTTATTGACCCTAGGTTTCTGGGTAATTAGATGCAGAGCATACCGAAGCAACTCCAAAATGGGCCTCGTACTCGGGCACCGTGCGGCTGCCTTATCGCAAGGCGTTGAACTCGTTAAGATGATGCTTAACGATTTCCTTAGAAAAATACCTCTCCTGGAACCGTTCCTCAAACAGTTCCCATGACACGTCGTCGACGACCATGTTCAAAAGTGGCAGGAGTGTCTTTCACCAAAGAAGAGCACTCCCCTACAGTTGAAAGATCATCAAGCAGACCTTCATGTTGGAGGTCCTAAATGCAAAGTGTGAAGCACAATTCCTTGCCCTATAACTATGCCTTGACGACACAACCGTCTGTGACACTCGTGGACTCGAGAAATCAACTCTCTCGAGTTCTCAATGGATGCTAACGGTACTAGCTAGGGTGTGTTATGGACCCTTAGGGGTACAGGTGCCCTGGCCTCCTCTCAGTACCGATGGTGAATCAAGGCCCTTTGACATTATGTGGAAGGGCCTTTTCAGACCATCACCATCCCTTACAACAAGCGAATCCATCCCAAGGACTTGTTCCTCCCCTTGGGGGTTCGACTCCAAGGGTGTGGGAACTTCTGGAGGCATCACACCTCCTTCCACAACACCATGTTATGAACCTATGAGGCATCCTCTAAATGCAATCACCACATGGACACGTTAAGGTTTTTAATTAACGCAAGGGTTAATACTCACAATTTTTCTGTGGTGGAAAGCCTGGCAATTCATAGTCATAGGGTTGAACCTGCTCTGATACCATATGTGATGACCCCTTCGTTAAAACTACAAGAAAAAAATAAAGTGAATTTTTTTTTGTTTTAAGGCAGGAAGGTAATGATGACAACAGTTGAACCACACAACTGACGATGAACACACGCACGTAGATCAAGCAATAGAAAACTATGACTACACGCACAAGCACCATAGCAACGAGGTGAGACATGTGTAAATCAACCCATGGAAATGAATACCCACCAGTCAAAAACGTGACAGAGCATACCAACTAAAGGACAACACCCATCGTCCTGACACAACAGCTTTGAAGACCTGAGACCAGTACCCTCCCGGCAAGTGAGAGACAACACAGAAGTTACAACAAGACTACCAAAAACAACAGTCTCAACCACATCGGTGGTGCACGATCCTAAGCTAGGTCATCGTGTGTTCCTCTTGATCCAAGCACGCAACGATCTAATATCAAGAAATCACGTTTCCGCAAGGCCATGGGCGCACTAGGGACCTACGCCCACCCAGGCTAATCCAACCTCTTGGTCCCAACAAAATCCAGCAATGAACAACCTTACAAAATACACTCAATAGATCGATAGGTCCTTATCTAACTCCTGGTTGGGAGAACAATTGAGGCGGCTATAAGGTGATGATCCCAAACTTAAAATCAACATTTAATATCGATGGAGGGAAAAGAATTATAGGTGATTAACACATTAAACACCCTTAAACCAATGATCAAAAGCAAAGAGGTGGTCAATCTAATCGAAGTGGTAACTGCCTTGCTCATAATTAACCATCATTAACCAGCTACATTTCCATTGAATCTGAAACTACAGGAATTCGTTGTCTTAAATCGCTATTCAAATTGAAACTATAAGGGTGACTTCCAAAGGATGAATTCACTCTGGAATCCAATATGGGACAAGTGTTTTAAACAAATCTCCATCTAGTAAAGAAGTCATAGAACGAATGTAAATAAATTGCCCACTGAATTCGTTGTCTAACAATAAACGATGTTCATTATCTAAGAGTTATAATGTTATCCTTTAAAAGTATCCTGTCTAACACCAATTATACAAATTAATGATTTTGTTGTCTGAATCATCTTACTATCCCTTAATGGTTAACTGGAAGAAAGGGTATTATTGTCAAATGGCTATCCAATAAA
This sequence comes from Picea engelmannii, assembly GCA_009831015.1. Lineage (NCBI taxonomy): Eukaryota > Viridiplantae > Streptophyta > Pinopsida > Pinales > Pinaceae > Picea > Picea engelmannii. The sequence goes on from ML788065.1 coordinate 571,976, forward strand.
GTCTGATCACACGATCTTATTAAATAAAGGAGAGATTGTTGTAAAACTAAAAGCTAAGTCTGTCTATCAGAAGTGCGAGGTGGTTGTTTATCAATGTTCTATTATGAATCAGGATATCACGTCTAGCCTCTAAAAACACACAATTAATGCAGTTATACTGCAATTATACACATACTGAGTAATAATTTCAATGTCAGGGATCTAAAAGCGGCAGCATCCACACGCAGCATCTCTCAGCCATGAGGTCGCTGAGATTTATATGCCGAAAGTTGTCCGTTAATTATGTGACAGTGGTGTTCGTTAGACACATGGAAATTAAGTTGTCTAAACAAAAGGGTAAATTTGTCGATTAGCAAGGGTCACTGCAATTAATGAAATTGTTGTTAGCAATCATAAATATGTCTAACAATAGAGGTTACAGTGCCTAGGGAAATCGCTATTCCAAATAAATTGTTGTCCATTCGCTATATACACAGTAAATTTTTTGCTGCACGGATCATTATGCCCTCCATTCAATGTACAAATCGTTGGCCATATAGTAAATATTCATTGAGATTTAGCATTGGAAAGATCATTGGGTTTTATCATTGAATCATTGGGTTACTCAAGGAAACGCGTGTATCAACATTAGTGTTGAGTGTCCTTCAAAAATTTAAAACAACATATCCAATCCTAAGGTCCATCTCAGAAAAATGAATTCACTTAAATGAATCAACAAGCAACTTAAAGCTAAAACCGTTTCAAATAATAAAATCTGTCTGGGATAATAAAACCGTTTTGAGCAGTAAAATCGTGGGTAGTGAGAGGTTGTAGTGTAAATATATGAGGTACACTGAAAAAGATAATTGTTGGGTGATTTACAGTATTAAATGTGTAGCTAAATTCTTAACATCACTGGAATATGATATCGCTATGATATATCATGACTGGAAATAAATCTATAATTGTTTTAGCTAACTAGTCAACGCAGTCTCTTAATATAATTCTGTTGCCAGTACATTAAATTTATTGTCACAGGATACGCATAAAATCGCCATTAAAAGACATTATATTGGCAGTGTGAAAAGCTTTAAAAATTCTCTCAAGTAAATATTGTTGGCAATAAATGTAAATCACAGTCACTATATAAATTGCAATCAATGTATAAATTTCAGTCACTAGATGCAAATCGCAGACAATATGTATAGAAATCACAGTCAATGTATTAATGAAATTGTAGTCAATAAGATTGAATAAATCATTGTCAAATGAGGACGAAATCATAGGAGAACCACCAATCAAGTGTTGGTTAAATTGCCCAAAAATCACAGAGATTTCCATTAAAACACTGGGAAGGGTTCTTGAAACATTGCAGAGTCAACACATGATAACACAGTCAAAATATGCATGAATTCGCAAGGGTAAATCGTGGTTGAATAAATTGAGATTGCAGAGAAGGAAATTTTTAGTCAAAGTATTAAATTGCAAAGCGAACATTTGCCAGTAAAAGTAATAAGTTGCAGGGAAGGACGTCGGTGAGAGGTGTTAAAACGTAAGGTAATTTCGCACTCAGTTAAATTAAATTGCAGAGTTAAAATTTTAGGAGACGCAGAGTTAAAAATGCATAATAACTCAATACTAGAAGGTGCAATGACAAACAATCAGCCAAGAATAATCCACAAGGGTAGACGATTGGGCAGAAACATCCATCGCTCATCATCGTTGCACAGAAAGGCAGGGCATTAGGATCTATAGGTCTATTAACATTGAAGTGACGACCGTCGATCCGACTGTTAGCCGACTGCCCAGGCAAGGACTGATGAGCTAAGGATGAGGTCAAAGTAAGAAGCGCAACTCAACACAAATCAATAAATCCATAGGACAGTCATGACATGCAGGGATTGAAAGCCAAGAGGAACAATCAACAGTGAGCTTAAGGCTATGGGGGAGATTCAATTATCAATTAAAAAGCTAGGTCAATCATTTTATTTACCCAATTAAATATAAAAAACTATAAGTGTAAAGTATACTAATAATCTACCATACTGAAATAAAGGAAGTGTATCGTAGCCCAAGTCTCCCGCTCTGAGTTGTTATCATGCGTGCTCCGTGTTGCTCCCTCTTGTCGACCGATGAGACTTCATTGGTACCTCCCAACTAATGCTAGGGGTACTCTTCTTCCCCCTTAGCCCCCCGATCTGCAAAGGGGCCATGCACACTGAACCAAAGAACAGCTAGCTCCCAGCTCACCTCGCAAGGCCAAGCTACCACTCCTCACTGAGCTGGGTATCCCAACTCCCATAAGCTAAGTCAGTCAAGTCTAAAATTTTGCAGTGTAATGTTATGCATCATAGAAGAGATCCATCATCCTTCTCCTCCCTCCTTTATATATATTTTCTAAGTCATTTACTTTCCCAAAATCCCTTGTAATTTATTGTTCAATAATTTAATTCATAATAATCCTCCCCGTACATGTGTCAGTCATCCCCTTCATTGTACCATGAATTAATTTCATTAAGTAATTAATTACTCCTATTTCCCTCACCCACCTAAATACACTCCTAGAATCGCTCCTAGGTATCCCCATATTCCCTTACAAGTTTTAATGACTTCCCCCCTTACTAATTTACTATTTGAGTTTAATTTAGAAAGTTCTTAAATGCTAGATACCTTACTAAGTTAGTCTTTCCGCTTTTTCCTTGTGTTTCCCCTTTATTTTTATGTTTCCCCCTTTTTCCTAGTTTCCTAATTATTTTAGATTTCCCTCTTTCCCTTTTTATTTAGAACTCAAAATTGGCAGGTGTAGAAAATTAACTTTTTCCCCTTTTTCTTTTTAAATAATAAATTTTAATTAGCATATGTGATAAAACAATTATTTCCCCCTTTTTCCCCCTTTTTCCCCCTTTTAAATTTTATCCCCCAAAAGATTTTTATAAATTAATTAAATTACTTACCCCCTTCTCGTCACATCATTAATGATGATTATCATTATTATTATTTTATTATTTTTTATTCTTTTATGTAACTAGATATTTTATTTTATCACAAGTATCGCTTAGACTTAGGCTTTATTTTCCTGGGTTGGGTGACATTTTATTAGGGGAATTGTTTTAAATATTTCTTATCATGTTATTCATCCTAAGGCCATCTAGGTTTATTCATTCATTATTTAGCAACGCGACGTGCCCTTCAGGATGCACTAGATGCTCCAAGTTGCCACTCGCCTCATTTTGTTTCCCTTGTGCGATGTGCCCTTCAGGACGCATTACGTGCTCCAAGGGTGCCACTCGCCTCTTTCCATTTTTCTTGTGCAACGTGCCCTTCAGGATGCACTACGTGATCCAAGGGTGCCACTCGCCTCTTGACTGACTTGGTAGACATCAAAAACCCCTGGAGTCAATACTCCGCCAAGTGATCTTGTGGGAGACTAAGTTCCTTTAAGGAATAAGGCCCCTACCTTATTGTGCACCCCTTAGAATCATCATGAGTGGCTGTTGCAGTCTATCCTCATGGCATCATGGGTCTTCTCAAACTAGGTAGTCGTTAACCTACAGTTCGAGCCACGGTGGGAATGCTAGTAGATTGTGGCAGGGTTGTTGTCCACCCCTCTCCCTCAACGTCTCTGGTAGTCATGCATGACCCCTATACTCCACATGTGAGTCTATTCGGCAAGATATCTTTAGCCTGCATCATCAACAAATCATGTCAAAAATAATATCCATAATCATATCATCTAATCAGATGCACAAATGTCATATATACTACAATCAAACCTCAATATTCCACTCCCTAACTCGATCCAGAGTCCAAGGGGTTTCATCGAAGCCTCTTCATCCTCGAGGTCAAAAATCCTGCACACTCAAGAAGACCGAGTCAATAGCACTTGTCTATGTCAATACAGAAAAATAACATGTCATCAATCCATAACACGTCACAATCATAATCACATGCCCAATAGTATAATAATCCTGATCACTTGCAAGCAAGTGTCCTTAAAGAATAAGTTTTCTTAGTGCGCACAAGAGCGGGATGTTACATAAACCCCCTCTTGGTCTAAACTTCATCCCGAAGTTTCACAGTATATAAGTTCCGCAATAATGTGTATCACGGTATCATCAGTCTATCTATCAAACAAAAATGGAAACTGTTGGCGCATATCATATGCGTCCTCCCAGGTCGTCGAGTGTGGACTATAGTTGTCCCACTGGACCTTGACTTGATCTACGTTTCGATGCCATAGTTGTCAAATGTGATGATCCAGGATAAGGATCAGCTCAGCCATGAGCGCACCCTCATCCGACACCCGCCAGGTGCTCAAGTCAAAACATGCGTAGGATCACTAATCATAATGTCTCAAGCAGAGATGTGAAATACATCATGCATACGCCTCAAGAATCAGGAAAGGCTATTCAATAGGCCATGGGCCTCTCCTTTCCACAATCTCGTAGGTTACCATGAACCTATAAGATATGTTATCCCCTTTTCCCAACTTGATCAAACTCTTATGTGGTTTCCCTCGCAAAAATACTCGATCGCCACATCATAACTACGGTTGACACGACGCGCATCGACATAACTCTTTTTGATCTTACGCTTCCTTGTTCCTTTGTCTTATAGTTTGCATTTTAATATTTCAATTCTTGGATCACTTTCGGTCCCACCAGGACCCTATCCTCAAGCCGATCCCAACTGAAACGCATCTGACATGGTCGCCCATAAAGAAACGCAAAAGGCACCATCTTAATGGCGCCTTAGTAACTGTTCTTATAAGCGAATTCTACCAATGGCAAGAATTCTTGCCAACACTTCTGTTGGTCCTTCACGTACATGTGAAACATTTCTTCCAAGGTCTGGTTCATCGTTCGGTCTTCCTGTCAGTGTCCGGGTGATACATAGTACTAAAGTTAAGTCTGGTTCACAAGGCCTTTAGGAAACTAGTCCAAAATCATCTAGTAAACACCAATCCTCGATCGGATATAATCCTCTTAGGTAGGCCATCCAGCCTCCCAATCTCTCTAATGAAAACTCTAGCTAATTTAGGTGTTTGATACGTCGTACGCACAGGAATAAAATGGGCACTCTTCATCAGAGTTTCGACTACCACAAAAATCGAGTCATGTCTCCTTGTCGTCAGTGGAAATCCAATGATAAAATCCATCGAAATAATCTCACATTTCAATTCTAGAATAGCGTGTGGTTGTAGTAACCCTGCTGGATGTCTATGTTCGGCCTTTACCTGCTGACATTCTAGACATCTGGCCACATAGCTGACTATGTTTTCCTTCATTCCCTTCCAGAAGAATAAGGGTTTCAGGTTTTCCCTCATATTTGTGACTCTTGGGTGAGCCATGCAAACTTCTCTATGAGCCTCGTTTAGGATCAAGCTCCTCAACTCGTCATTCGGTGGTATGTAAATCCAATTTTTAAACCTCAATAATACATTCTCATCAAACGTAAATCCTTCAAATCTTGGTACCATCATTGTGTTTTGTCTGATAAAGTCCTCGACCTCTTTGTACCAGTCATTGTTGCATTGTAAAGTTAGAATCTTTTCACATAGATTCATCTGAAGAGGCAACATCGAAAATATGCGTGGTCTCTGACTCAATGCATCTGCCACTCAGTTCATTGTTCCTTTTAAGCAATAAATATTGAAATCGTACTCGCTAAGCAGTTACGACCAACATCATTGTTGTGCATTCAGGTCTCTTTGCGTAAAGATGTGTTGTAGTCCATAGCGGTCCGTTTTTAGTTAAAATTTTCATCTAACAAGGTAGTGTCTCCAAACCTTCAAGGCACATACAATGGCTAACAACTCCAAATCGTGTGTCGCATAGTTTTCCTCATGCCTTCTTAGTTTCCTCGAGATGTAAGTGATCACTTGACCGTCTTGCATCAAGACTCTGCCTAAGCCTTCCTTGGATGTGTCAGTGCATACCAAGAATTCTGCGTCCATGTCAAGGACCCTTAGTATCAATGTCGTTGGCAATAGATCCTTGCACCTCCAAAATGCTTCCACACATTTCTCGATCCAAACAAACTTCTTCTTCTTCTCCTGCAATTCTGTGATTGGATTTTCTATCTTCGAAAATCCCTCAATGAACCGTCGATAGTATCCTACTAAACTCTTGAAGCTTTTCACTTTTGGTAAATTCATCGACGTAGTCTGTTCCATAATAGCCTCGACCATGATCCATGGAAATACTTTCGCCAGAGTTGACATGCCCTAAGTAGTGTATCCTTGATTGATAAAACGAGCATTTGAACAAATTCCCATACATTTTGTGCTCTCGCAGACACTGTAGTACCAAGCATAAGTGCTCTTCATGCTCCTCCATCATCCGAGAGTAAATCAAATATCATCAATGAATACTTGGATGAAATTGTCCAAGTATTCGTGGAACACCCCATTCATCAACTCATAATTACCCCTGGGGCGTTTGTCAGTCCAAACGGTAAAACAGTAAACTCGTAATGCTCAAACCTCATCTTAAAGGCAGTCTTAGGTATTTCATCCCCCGTGATCCGTAACTCATGATACCTTTATCGCAAATTGATATTTGAGAACATCGTTGCACCCTTCATCTGATCGAACAGATCATCAATCCTCAGCAAGAGATATTGATTCTTGATCGTTTCCTTGTTCAATTGACAGTAGTCAATGTAGATCCTCCATGACCCATCCTTCTTTCTTATGAAGATAACATGCACACCCCATGGTGACACACTTGGACATATCATTCCATGGTCCAGTAATTCCTTTAGTTGCATTCTCAACTCCTATAACTCCGGGGTCGACATCCGATAAGTCATTCTATCTATTGGATCAGTCCCTGATTTTAGGTCTATGGTGAACTCCAATTCCCTCATTGGAGGCATCCCAAGTAACTCCTCTAGGAAGACGTCCGCAAGCTTTCTCACCACAGGAAGGTTTTCTATACCTTCCGCTACTCCCTTCTCGTTCAATGCAAGGATCGCAAAAATCTTACCTCCCTTGCGCAAGCTCTTCTGTAATTGCAAGGATGACATAAACCTCAGGGAAACTCCTTGGTTTTGACATACAATCATGCGTATGTCCCTCATCATCGACCAAGATTAACTGTTGTGTCTTACAGTTGAGTGTCACCTCATGTGATTCCATCAATCCATACCGATCACAACGTCATGAGATCCTGAGATCGTGATATACAAGTTGTCCCTGGAGAAAAATCTCCCAGGTTAAGGGTTTAGCCCATAACCCTTCCTCCAACCTTCTGTTGGCTCCTGAAGCCATCTCTACAAGCTACACTCATCCTGTTTGAATTCCCTTACTTTAATCATTTTAACCTTGCACCTGAAATGAAACTCTCGGTAGCACTGGGATCTATCAAAATACTAAGGGTCTGGTCAGCGACGGTACATGATGTCTCAAGCACAGTCAACTGGTGCTCTGCCTGGTGATTATTCACCGCTGCATGAATCCGATGGTCCTTGCTCAAAACTCCCATGGTAGTGGGTCTGACTGATCCAGACTCCGGCCCTTTCCTCTAGGCAGTAATGCAGGTAATGTGGCTCCCCCCAATCCAACACACTTTCTTCGGTCCAGCAATCTTGGTACCCGAACTAGAAGTCGAATTCTAACAATAAGGCCAAACTCAAACTTCTTGACCCTAAGTTTCTGGGTAATTGGATGCAGAGCATACCGAAGAAGCTCCAAAATGGCCTCGTACTCGGGCACCGTGCGGCTGCCTTATCGCAAGGCGTCGAACTCGTTGAGCTGACGCTCAACGATTTCCTTAGAACAATACCTCTCCTGGAACCGTTCCTCGAATAGTTCCCATGACACAACGTCAAAGGCCATGTTCAAAAGTGGCAGGATCATCTTTCACCAAAGAAGAGCACTCCCCTACAGTTGAAAGATCACCAAGTGGACCTTCATGTTGGAGGTCATAAACACGAAGTGTGAAGCATAACGCCTTGCCTTACAACTATGCCTCGACGACACAACTGTCTGCGACACTCGTGGACTTGATAACTCAACTCTCTCAAGTTCTCGGTGGATGCTAAGGATACTAGCTAGGGCGTGCTATGGATCCTCAGGGGTACAGGTGGCCTGGCCTCTTCTCAGTACCGATGGTGAATCAAGGCCATTTGACATTACCTGGAAGGGCCTTGTCATACCATCACCATCCCTTACAACAAGCGAATCCATCCCAAGGACTTATTCCTCCCCTTGGGGGTTCGACTCCAAGGGTGTGGGAATTACTGGAGGTGTCACACCTCCTTCCACGAAACCATGTTATGAACCTCTGAGGCGTCCTCTAAATGCGATCACCACATGGACACGTTAAGGTTTTTAATTAATGCAAGGGTTAATACTCACAGGTTTTCTGCAGTGGAAAGTTTGGCGATTCACAATTGCAGGGTTGAACCTGCTCTTATACCATATGTGATGACCCCTTCATTACGACCCCTTTGTTACAACTACAAGCGAAACAAAAAGTGAATTTTTGTTTTTTTTTTTCAGGCAGGAAGGTAATGAAGACAACAGTTGAACCACACAACTGACGATGAACACACGCACGCAGATCAAGCAACAGACAACCACCACTCCATGCACTAGCACCAAAGCAACTAGGTGAGACATGTGTAAATAAACTAATGGAAACACCTACTCGTCAGTCACAAACGTGACAAAACCTACCAACTAAAGGACAACATCCACCATCCCAACACAATGGATTTGAAGACTTGAGACCAGTACCCTCCTGGCAAGCGAGAGACAACGTAGAAGTTACAACAAGACTACCAAAAACAACAGTCTCAACCACATCGATGTTGCACGATCCTAAGCCGAGTCATCGTGTGCGCCTCTTTCTCCAAGCGCGCAATGATCCAATCTCAAGAAATCACATTGTCACAGGGCGATGGGCGCACTAGGGACCTGCACCCACCCAGGCTAATCCAACCTCTTGGTCCCAACAAAATCCAGCAATGCAACAACCTTACAAAAGACACTCAATAGATCGATAGGTCCTTATCTAACTCCTGGTTGGGAAAACCATTGAGGCGGCTATAAGGTGATGATCCCAAAATTAAAATAAATATTTAATATCGACGGAGCGAAAATTATTAGAGGCGATTAACACATTAAACACCCTTAAACCAATGATCAAAAGAAAATAGGTGGTCAATCTAATCAAAGTGGTAACTGCCTTGCTCATAATTAACCATCATTAACCAGTTACATCACCATTGAATCTGAAACTACAGGAATTTGTTGTCTTAAATCGCTATTCAGACTGAAACTATAAGGGTGATTTCCAAAGGATGAGTTCGATCTGGAATCCAATATGAGACAAGTGTTTTAAACAAATCGCCATCTAGTAAATAAGTCATAGAACGAATGTAAAGAAAACGCCCACTGAATTCGCTCTCTAACAGTAAACGATGTTCGCTATCTGAGAGTTATACTGCTATCCTTTAAAAGTATCCTGCCTAACACCAATGATATAAATTAATGATTTTGTTGTCTAAATCATCTTGCTATCCCTTAATGGTTAGCTGGCAGAAAGGGTATTGTTGTCAAATGGCTATCCAGTAAAGTCTGATCACACGGTCTTATTAAATAAAGGTGAGATTGTTGTAAAACAAAAATCTAAGGCTGACTATAAGAAGTGTGAGGTGGTTGTTTATGAAGGTTCGATTATGAATCAGGATATCGTGTCCAGCCTCTAAAAACACACAATTAATGCACTTATACTGCAATTATATGCATACCGAGTAATAATTTAAATGCAAGGGATCTAAAAGCGGCAGCCATCACACGCAACGTCGCTCAACCATGAGGTCGCTGAGATTTATATGCCGAAAGTTGTTCGTTAATTACGTGAAAGTGGTGTCTGTTAGACACACGGAAATTAAGTTGTCTAAACAAAAGGGTAAAGCTGTCGATTAGCAAGGGTCATTGCAATTAATGAAATTGTTGTCAGCAATCATAACGATGTCTAAGAATAGAGGTTACAGTGCCTAGGGAAATCACTATTCCAAATAAATTGTCGTCCATTCTCTATATAAACAATAAATTTTTCGTTGCACGGATCATTCCGCCCTCCATTCAATGTACAAATCACTGGCCATATAGTAAAAATTCGCTGAGATTTAGCATTGGCAAAATCGTTGGGTTTTATCATCGAATCGTTGGGTTACTCAAGGAAACGTGTGTATCAATATTAGTGTTGAGTGTCCTTCAAAAATTTAAAACAGCTTATCCAATCCTAAGTTCTGTCTCAGAAAAATGAATTCGCTTGAATGAATCAACAAGCAACTGAAAGCTAAAACCATTTCAAATAATAAAATTCGTCTTGGATAATAAAACCGTTTTGAGCAGTAAAATCGTGGGTAGTGAGGGGTTGCAGTGTAAATATATGAGGTACACCGAAAAAGATAATTGTTGGGTGATTTATAGTATTAAATGTATAGCTAAATTCTTAGCATCACTAGAATATGATATTGCTATGATATATCATGACTGGAAATAAATCTATAATTGTTTTAGCTAACTGGTCAACGTAGTCTCTTAATATAATTTTGTTTCCAGTACATTAAATTTACTGTCACAGGATACGCATAAAATCGCAATTAAAAGACATTAAATTTATTGGATTCCAAAGGATGAGTTCAATCTGGAATCCAATATGGGACAAGTGTTTTAAACAAATCACCATCTAGTAAAGAAGTCATAGAATGAATGTAAAGAAAGCGCCCACTGAATTCGCTCTCTAATGGTAAACGATGTTCGCTATCTGAGAGTTATACTGCTATCCTTTAAAAGTATCCTATCTAACACCAATGATATAAATTAATGATTTTGTTTTCTAAATCATCTTGCTATCCCTTAATGGTTAGCTGGCAGAAAGGGTATTGTTGTCAAATGGCTATCTAGTAAAGTCTGAATACATGGTCTTATTATATAAAGGTGAGATTGTTGTAAAACAAAAATCTAAGGTTGTCTATCAGAAGTACGAGGTGGTTGTTTATGAAGGTTCGATTATGAATCAGGATATCGCATCCAACCTCTAAAAACACACAATTAATGCAGTTATACTGCAATTATACGCATAACGAGTAATAATTTCAATGCCAAGGATCTAAAAGTGGTAGCCATCACACGCAACATCACTCAGCCATGAGGTCGCTGAGATTTATATGCCGAAAGTTGTCTTTTAATTATGTGAAAGTGGTGTACGTTAGACACATGGAAATTAAGCTGTCTAAATAGAAGGGTAAAGCTGTCAATTAGCAAGGGTCATTGCAATTAATGAAATTGTTGTCAAAAGTCATAAATATGTCTAACAATAGAGGTTACAATGCCTAGGGAAATCGCTATTCCAAATAAACTGTCGTCCATTCTCTATATACACAATAAATTTTTCGTTGCACAGATCATTCCACCCTCCATTCAATGTACAAATTGTTGGCCATAAAGTAAAAATTCGTTGAGATTTAGCATTGGAAAAATCGTTGGGTTTTATCATCGAATCGTTGGGTTACTCAAGGAAACGCGCATATCAATATTAGTGTTGAGTGTCCTTTAGAAATTTAAAACATCTTATCCAATCCTAAGGTCCGTCTCAGAAAAATGAATTCACTTGAATGAATCAACAAGTAACTGAAAGCTAAAACCATTTCAAATAATAAAATTTGTCTGGGATAATAAAACCGTTTTGAGCAGTAAAATCGTGGGTAGTGAGAGGTTGTAGTGTAAATATATGAGGTACACCGAAAAAGATAATTGTTGGGTGATTTACAGTATTAAATGTGTAGCTAAATTCTTAACATCACTGGAATATGATATCGCTATGATATATCATGAATGGAAATAAATCTATAATTTTTTTAGCTAACTGGTCAACGTAGTCTCTTAATATAATTTTGCTGCTAGTAAATTAAATTTACTGTCACAGGATACGCATAAAATCGCCATTAAAAGACATTATACTGGTAGTGTCAAACTCTTTAAAAATTCGCTCAAGTAAATATCACTAGAAATAAATGTAAATCACAGTCACCATATAAATTGCACTCAATGTATAAATTTCAGTCACTAGATGTAAATCACAAACAGTATGTATAGGAATCAATGTCAATGTATTAATGAAATTGTAGTCAATAAGAAGGAAGAAATCATTTTCAAATGAGGAAAAAATCGCAGGAAAACCACCAATCAAGCGTTGGTTAAATTGCCCAAAAATCATAGAGATTTCCATTAAAACACTGGGAAGGGTCATTGAAAAGTTGAAGAGTCAACACATGATAACGTAGTCAAAATATGCATGAATTCATAGGGGTAAATCGTGGTTGAATAAATTGAGATTGCAAAGAATGACATTTTTATTCAAAGTATTAAATTGCAGAGCGAACATTCGCCAGTAAAATTAATAAGTTGCGGGGAAGGACGACGGCCAGAGGTTTTAAAACGTAAGGTAATTTCGCACTCAGTTAAATTAAATCGCAGAGTTAAAATTTTAGGAGACGCAGAGTTAAAATTTTAGGATACACAGAGTTAAAAATGCATAATCACTCAATACCAGAAGGCACAATGACAAACAATCAGCCAAGAACAATCCACAAGGGTAGACGGCTTTGCAGAAACATCTATCACTCATGATCGTCGCACAGAAAGGCAGGGCATTAGGATCTATAGGTCTATTAACACCCAAGTGACGATCGTCGATCCGACTCTTGTTTGAATGCCTAGGCGAGGACTGATGAGATAAGGACGAGGGTGAAGTAAGAAGTGCAACTCAACACAAATCAATAAATCCATAGGATGGTCATGACATGAAGGGATCGAAAGCCAAGGGGAACAATCAACAACGAGCTTAAGGCTATGGGGGAGATTCAGTTATCAATTTAAATGCTAGGTCAATAATTTTATTTACCCAATTAAATATACAGAACTATAAGCGTAAATTATATTAATAATCTACCATACTGAAATAAAGCAAGCGTACCATAGCCCAAGTCGCCCACTCTGATTTGTTGTCCCGCGCACTCCGTGTTGCTCTCGCTTTCTGACCGATGAGACTTCACCAGTACCTCCCATCCAACACTAGGGGTACTCTTCTTCCCCCTAATCCCCTTGAGCCGCAAAGGGGCCACGCACACTAAACCAGAGAACAGCTAGCTCCTAGCTCGCCTCGCAAGGCCAAGCTACCACTCCTCACCGAGATGGGTATCCCAACTCCCACAAGCTAAGTCAGTCAAGTCTAAAATTCTGTAGCGTAATGTTATGCATCACAGAAGAGATCCATCATCCTCCTCCTCCCTCCTTTATATAGATTTTCTAAGTCATTTACTTTCCCAAAATCCCTTTTAATTTATTGTTCAATAATTTAATTCATAATAATCCTCCCCGTACATGCGTCACCCATTCCCTTCATTGCACCATGAATTAATTTCATTAATTAATTAATTACTCCTTTTCCCTCACCCACCTAAAGGCACTCTTAGAATCACTCCTAGGTGTCCCCATATTCCCTTACAAGTTTTAATGACTTTCCCCCTTACTAATTTACTAGTTGAGCTTAATTTAGAAAATTCTTAAAATCTAGATACCTTACTAAGTAAGTCTTTTCGCTTTTTCCTTGTGTTTCCCCTTCCTTTTTATGTTTCCCACTTTTTCCTAGTTTCCTAATTCTTTTAGATTTCCCTCTTTCCCTTTTTATTTAGAACTCAAAATTGGCAAGTGTAGAAAATTAACTTTTCCCCCTTTTTCTTTTTAATTAATAAATTTTAATTAGCATATGTGATAAAACAATTATTTCCCCATTTCCCCCCCTTTTAAATTTTATCCCCCAAAAGATTTTTATAAATTAATTAAATTACTTACACCCTTCTCGTCACATGATTAATGATGATTATCATTATTTTTCTTTTTATTATTATTTTTTTTATGTAACTAGATATTTTTTTTATCACAAGTATCGCTTAGACCTAGGCTTTATTTTCCTAGGTTGGGCAACATTTTATTAGGGGAATTGTTTTAAATCTTTCTTATCATCTTATTCGTCCTAAGGCCATCTAGGTTTATTCATTCATTATTTAACAACGCAATGTGCCCTTCAGGACACACTAGGTGCTCCAAGGTGCCACTCACCCCATTTTGTTTCCCTTGCGCGATGTTCCCTTCAGGACGCACTACGTTCTCCAAGGGTGTCACTCGCCTCTTTCCATTTTTCTTACGTGATGTGCCCTTCAGGACGCACTACGTGCTCCAAGGGTGCCACTCGCCTCTTGACTGACTTGGTAGACATCAAAAACTCCTTGAGTCAATACTCCGCCAAGTGATCTTGTGGGAGACTAAGGGCCTCTAAGGAATAAGGCCCATGCCTTATTGCGCACCCCTTAGAATCATCATGAGCGATTGTCGCAATCTGCCCTCATGGCATCGTGGGTCTTCTTGAACTAGGTAGTCGTTAACCTACAGTTTGAGCCACGATAGGAGTGCTAGTAGGCTATGTCAGGGTTGTTGTCCACCCCTCTCCCTCAACATCTCTGGTAATCATGTGTGACCCCTCTAATCCACATGTGAGTCTGATCGGCAAGCTATCGTCAGCCTGTATCATCAATGAATCATGTCAGAAATATTATCCATAATCATATCATCTAATCAGATGCACAAATGTCATATATGCTACAATCAAACCCCAATAGTCCACTCCCTGACTCGATCTAGAGTCCAAGGGGTTTCATCGATGCCTCTGTATCCTTGAGGTCCAAAATCCTGCACACTCAGGAAAACCGAGTCAATAGCACATGTCTATGTCAATACAGAAAAATAGCATGTCATCAATTCATAACGCCTCACAATCATAATCAAATGCCTATTAGTATAATAATCTAGATCACTTGCAAGCAAGTGTCCTCAAAGAATAAGTTTGCTCAGTGTGCGCAAGAGCGGGATGTTACAAAATGAGTGCTCTAGACACAATGGAATAGTTCTCTCATCCCAAAAATGTATTGAAATGGAAGAAATAAAAGATGTGACAGCATGGATTCACGATATTGATCTACAACAGGAGCGAGTCTTCAACTGCGCTCGGATAATAACAAGCATTCCAACAAGAGATGAACCCATTAAATAACCACTCACACAATCAGATCAAGTATCAACACACTATTTTTTTACGTGGTAAAACCCCTATGGGGAAACATCCATGGACCTAACCAACATGGCCACTTGGAGCAATTTATTAATGCAAAAAAATATTGCAAAGAGATTTACAAGAGAGTTTCTCACGATCTATCATCGAAAAATGAACCTCTATGTTCTTTAAATAAAGACCATGGAACAATTGGGTGCTAAGCCACAAATCAATGTAGTCATTAAGATCGAGGAGAATATGAATTGTTGGATCATTCCATGTCGGGAACATATCGTGATCGCCATATTATATAACTACAAATGCATACTAAAGAAACACACTTTTACCTAATGACACATTATAGAAAGATGATCTTAACTAACTCCTAAGTGTCTAAATATCCTAACATGGTAGGAGATAAAATCTCACCTCCAACAAGGGGATAGCTACCCAATCACAAGCCCGAATTATACTTTTTTTTGTTTGGAATGGTAACTTCCAACCAATATGTGGGCTCAACTTGCCACTAAAGATAGTTGTTTCTAATTGGAGACTTAATCATTTATGATCTCTGACTTTATGTATTTGTTTTAATCTAATTTGAAAAAATGAAAACTAACTAATCTATTTATCCTATCTCAGTTGAGAGCAATACTTAAATTTGAAGATTTAGATTTAAATGATTAATTTCTGAGAAATAAAATTTGCATTATTCTTAGTAATTGTTAAGCACAAATAACTGATGTAACTTAAAGAACATCACAACAATCATATATGCATCCAATCGTAATCAATGAAAAGTTATATTAATGAAACCGAATAAATGAAAATAGTTTCAAAAACAGAATTAGAATATTGTAAACCATTCATAGAGTGACAAAATAAGAGTCTATTCATCACAACATGAATACCTTTTCATTTGACTACTAGTTAGAATTAAACATAAATATGAGATATGAGATAGAATGATAAGTAATAAGCTATTTTAAAAAGTTCATAAACCTTATTTAACTGTAAACTTGAATACATCAATTGCTAATAATGTAGAGTTATTTTGATAACAAGAATGCATTCTCATATATAATATGCAATCAACTGACAAATTAACGAAATTATGGAAGAAGTTCACAGAAACCTAAATAAATGAAATTGCAAAATTAGCATAAGTGCAATCATACAATCATCACTTTACTCAAATAGAAATTTACCAAAAGACTGGGTCTTCAATATTATATCAAACTGATAAAAGTAACAAGTTTGAGTCTAAAGTTTCCAACCTTTAACTCTTCATATGAAATCACATTAAAGAACATTCAAACTTCTGAGATTAAGGGTAGTTTCCTTTTTTCTTTCAACTGATTTTTACAAGTAGAAATTAGTTCCACGATTTCTATTTCAAGAATAAATATTTCCTTCATTGGTTGTAGACTTTTTTTTTATTTTAACCACTTGCTCCTTAATAAAGGCTTTCCATAAAGTAAAATTTTCTAACATTTGTGAAATTAGAGATGGATGTGGAATATCCTCATTTAAATTGCATCAATAAAGTTTCTCGGGAATTTCTTTATGTTATGTTTTGAACTTCGATAGAAAAGAGTCAATTGATCTTGAACACTTTGTAGGTTTGGAGATGAAATCTTTGACAATATCAACATTCCAAAAATTGAGCTGGGTTATTCCATCAACACGTGAGTTCTTTTACTAGTTAACATATGTAAGACAATTGGACAATGGCATTGTTTGACCAAGAAATTTAACGTGGGGCATATCATGGTATTCAATAATATCTACAGTTGAATCCCAAATATCTAAGCAATTTTTATTGGTTTCTTTAATCAGATCCTATGAGAATTCACAATTGTTGTACCAGGCATCTAATGAAGCTTGCATTTGTAATTTTCCCTCATTAGTCATTTTAGAAACACCTTCAGGTATATTTTCATCCTTTGCTTCTCATGTTTTCACTTTCTCAAAAGATTTTTGAGCAACCTTTTGTTTCTCAGATTGAACTTTATCTTTCTCAATAAAATTCAACAACTTATCATGTTTTTGTTTGATTTCATTTAATCTAACATGGAACAATTCTTCAAGGTCAACAAGTTTGTCACTTATACTAGTGACCTCTGCTTTATGGATTTCTACATTTTCTTGTTTCATCTTTAAGTCTTTAATCTAGGAAACCAAGGAATTGATTTTATCTTCATGTTTTCTAGATTCCTTGATTGTTTTCTTGAAGAACATCTAACTCCTTAGCATGTTTTGCTCTGATAACATCTGCCTCGGTTCTAAATTCATCAATTGCAACAACAAATACTTTATTTTCTTCAACCAGTTCATATATTTGGTACTAATATTCTTCAACCAGACCAAATTTATGATTTTTCAATTGCTCATGTAATTCTGCCACTTACTTATTTTCCTTTTTCAACTGAGTAATGATATTATTGATAGACCATTTATTTGCATCAACAAAATCCCCTAAGGAATCAACAGTTTCATTTACAAACTCCTCATCATTTAAATGTCTTGCATTCCATATTTGATCATGTTTCTGTAAATCCTCTTCGGATTGTTCAACTTTCCTCTTTTTGGTTTTCCTTCTCACAATATCCCTTTTTGTGCTACAAAAAGTGTAATTTTAAAAACACAATGATTTCTTTAACTGGTTCAAAACTGTCCAAATTTAAAATTGTAGATGTTAAACTTCCAGGAATAGAGGTGATTGGTGTGGTATCAATAGTTGAAACAATTTAAATAGTTGCTGAAAAATCTTTCTCAATATCTTGTTTAGGATAATTTTATTTAATTCCTTCCATAGACTTTGAAGGAGTTTGAAAATCTTGTATTATCTTGACTATCATCCTGTGCATCTTCGTTTTCTTTGTCTTTTCCACTTTTATTCAATTCATATTTATTTTGATGATCAATCTGCATATCCTTAGGTGCACTCCCTTTGCTCTATTGTGATATTGATTGAACATTGTCAAATAAACGAACACTTCCTTGTACATTGCCTTATTTTATTTTCTTTTCTTTTAGGAAAACATTTTTTCTGTTGAGCTGCTAATTTAAGAATTCATGTGCTTTTGAGTTATATTTTATCCCTTCAATTCTTTGGACTACCTCTTGATAATTTTGATCCCTTTGAAAAATAATTTCAAATGGAGCATCTTCATGAACATGGGCTTTAACATTCTTTACCATGCTACAATGTTTTTTTACGAGACTTATTGGGTCATGCCTTTTGAAATTTCCATGAGCTAACCAAATACCCTCAATTTGTTTTGTTTCTTTCAATGCATGTTTGGAATTCAATAAAGAATAAATTCCCAGTGGAATAGGAAAAGAATGCCATGGTTTTTTCTGACTTCTGGATAAGGAAGCAAAAATACCAACAACCATTGTTTGATATGTTATTTCTCTTAACACAAGCCTATCCAAGACATATCTAGAAAAAAGATGTGGTGCTCCTTCACATCCATATATATTGATGTATGAAAACTCTTCATCTAAAAACCAATCCCCTATTTCTTTGATTGCATTAAGGGATTCTTGAGAAATCTTTGGAATTGCTTGGTTTTTTAACAAAATGTACAGAGGGATCATGAAATTATCACAGTCTTCATAAAAATAATTTTTACAATTCATAACCCATAATTTTGAACAACAAACATGAACTAGAAATTGAGAAATTGACCAAGTCCAAGACATCATTGGAAAATGAGTGACAACACAAACGACATCTATGAGATAATTAGACATAAAAAAAATCCCAGTGTGTAACTAGGTGGTGCTTCCTGTGACTTCTTAATCTCTTGTTGGATGTTGGAAAAAAGTATATGGGACCAATTGAAGATTTTCCCTTTCAAAATTTGATGAATAAGGGGAACCCATCTTATTTTAAATTTCAGAGAATCATTTTCCCCATATAATCAACAGAGCATTTTGGCTACTATCATAAGAGGTTTTTTCAATTTTTGAATCAGATATACTTTATCTGAAATGATCTTGAAGGTAAAAGAATCATACCCACCAATTCCTAATTAAATTAGTCATTTGAATTCATTCCTTTTTTATTTATTTTTCTATAAAGTCCTCCATAAAATTTTCAACCAATTTGACCTTTGTTGGTTCTAATTTGTACATATTTAAAATATCTTCGGGCCTAATCGACCCAATGAATTGAAAAGAAGAATTAAAAATTGTACAAGTTGAAATATCAATGTGGGAAATGATACACCATACCATGTCATAGTAGGGTAAGATAACTAGTCTGGACATTATTCTGTGTAGGTCGGACCTTTTAAAATCTTCAAAATAATCAACATCATAATCGTACTTGTCTGTGGAATTTCCCTTTTCAATGAAATTATAAATTTCACTTCATTCCATGCAATTCTTGACTCTGATTTTGTAAGAGGTGTCTAAATAGAAGGACGAATTGGGGTTCCCTTATGTCTCTTCCTCCTCAACTTTATGTTTCTTTCCTTTCCCCTTCTTAGTCATTCTGTTGTAGAAAATTCAGTGTTTGAAAGAAATAATAAGTAAAAATTTGATTCATATTTCAAATAGAAATTCTAATTTCAAAAATGAATGAAAAGCTAAAATTAACC
>ML788066.1:46779-62076 GCA_009831015.1 Picea engelmannii
ACGGGTTTTGCTGTAGGTTGTATCCCTTCATTTGCTGGATAATAATAAAGGAAGGACCTGGCAATTTCTCTGGTGGACGTAGCCCACATTGGGTGAACCATGTAAATCTGTGTCTCTCTTGTATTGTGTGTCTTCTGTGTTTTGTTTTTGCATTTGTTTTATTTTATTGCTCTGCGGTCCTGTTTTTCTAACATATATTTCATATTTGAAGATTGTACAATGCTAAGAGGAAGTGAGAATATTGCTTCATTCAAGAACCAACAAACCAAAACTAGATCTAAAACCATAACCAAGGACTAGATCTAGTATCCAAAGCCATGAGCCAACATTATAGCTATATCCAGGAGCCAACGTTAGAGACACATTCCATAGAAGCATACAACACTGATCTTGATTAGTTTCCTAGAGATTTTGGAGACCAAAAGGCCTCTCAACGGGGAGGTGTGATCTGAAATAAATATGGATTGAAGAATGGGTAATACTCAAAACCTACAAGACAACATGACAATTAATCAAGGTCATGTAAGCTATGTAAATTAATGCATGTCAAAAATTGAATAAGACAAATGAGGATGTCAGAGGAACATTTAAAATCAATTAATTAAATGATAAAGGAAAAAAGGAGAGAAGTCTAAGGAACAAGAAGTGAAGATCCTGGGTTGTTGGCCTTCCCTTACCCCCTGTCTCTCCCTATTTTTTTACTCTCTCTCATACTCAAAGGGATTTTGGCTAAGGAGAGGAGAGAATTATTAACTTGCAGACTTAACGATAGAAATAATATTGAGCACCATTCAATTGGTTTTCCCAATTGGGTTCCAAGGTAAATTTTTTGTCTAAATGAGTTAGTTACTTTGCATATTGAGTATGGTTAAATTCTCCATTATATTATAATCTCCATATTATTGGGTGTTTAGATTGTTTCTTGAGACATTTTCATCTTGCTGGATGTTTAAACCATTGTTGGGCACATCTCTCGTGAAGAGAACCTACCCATGTCTCCTATCCTTGCTGCCACAAATTAATTTGTTGTGTAAATTGAACATTTACTACACTGGGTGTGCTTAAGTTTTTAATGATCATCTAGTCATTTCTAATGCATTATTACTTTCTCTGATGGAACCATATTCACGAAGGGAGACCCCATGACTTGGGTTTGTTTTCCAATGTTTGTGTGTGTAAACCCTAGCATCCATGAGACCACACTCACACCTTTTTCTTTTGACTCGTGTTCTTAAGAGTACTCACATTCTTGTTTTTCTATCCAAACCTTTTGTGGGAACCAGAGAGAAACACACACTTTCTCTTGGTTGTTCTAGCACTCAATGTGATCTCTAGCCCGAGGAGTAATCCCATGCATCATTCTTCATTTTCCAAACACTACTGGTTATCCGCAGCTATTAGAGAGAGAACCCATGCATTTCACTTGGTGATTACCATGAGTAAGCGTTAACACAAACCTAACCCTAATTTCCTCACTCATTCACCAAAAGTCATATTGAGCTCCCACCTTAAGCTTTGGAGCATTCCCTCCTTTCCACATGTCTCACATCCATTTTCGAGACGTTAAATCATGTCAAATAATAGCCACTGTCGACATGTCTCCCAAAGCACTCCAGAGAATCTACAGTGGGTTAGTTGTAAATTATGTTCATTTTTACTCATTGATGTATGCTTAGGCATGTCCATTTGGATAATGGACGAGACAAATGTTGAGTATCAAAAGAGGGAGATGGATGTTAGTCCATTAAATAAAGGGGGGAAATGAGTTTATGATGGAAACCTTTGCTACGCTTATCCATTAAATATGATTCAATTATTGCATGAGTTCAATAATAATTTGAAACTTGCATGAGTTATGTGGCTACCAACTCATGGGTGTAGAAAGAATTATTTGTACTTTAGGTTTCTGATGAAATGGTTGATATCAAAGAAGAAACACCTCTCATTGGTAAATTAGATCATGGTCTTGCATAGGATACCAGGGTCTCCCCAAACAATATCATTAACTATGCTACAAACCATAATAATGAATTAGTTTCTCAATGGAGAATCCGGAGAGTTGTTGCACTCAAAAATGCATTGAGCATTGCAACCAAAACTTAGATAACCATGTATTTGATGTGAGTAGACTATAAAGCCTGAATACCCTTTTCATAACAGACATAACTGAGATAGAGACTAGAAATCAAATTTTGCAAATAATTTTGTGTTGTTGAAGTGAGTAGGCTATGATCCCCTCGATTACAGATTATATGGTATCAAAGTAGTTGCATCCTTGACCAAGACACTACTTCTAGAATTGTGAACAAAATATTACAGACAAAAACATGGGAAAAGAAAGAAAAGACAAGTTGGAATACTTAAGGGCTAGTAATTTCAAGCTTCAAGAAGAGAATAAGAGCTTGAAGGCTCAAGTTAAGATGTTTAACCAAAGGATGGAGGAGATGGAGAAGCACATGGAGACCTCTACCAAATTACTGCCATTGCTCAAGAAAAATTTTGAAGAAGGCCAAGACTCCTTCACTGCAATAAAAATAGATTGGGACAAGCATAGAGAAAATATTTCACACCTTGGTGAGAAGGCCATATAATTGGATAGCTGGTAGGAGGATAGGCTCAAGAATATGATGACACACCTGGAAAATATTTGGAAGAAAGGAGAAGGCCTTGGAAAGGATTCAAGCAGATGTCGAAGATCACATAGGAGAAAGAAAACCTTCCATTTTCATTTCATATGCTAGCACCATGACTCAGGCTACCTTGGTAAGATCACCTTCCATATACATGTCGAAAGAGTAGGTCAGTGAATTTGAAAATCATACAAGGGGTATTGGTTCTAAGTTTATAAGGAAAATGGGATATGATGGATAAGTAATAGAAAAGAGGAGACAAGGCATATTGAGCCCCATCATAGTCACACCTTGGGCCAAGCATGAAGTCCTATGTTTCGATAGAATAAGTCATGAAAAATCCTTCACCATGAAGAAAACCACTTTCGTGAAGGAACAATATATGTCATAGGAGAAGGAGAAGCAATAGTGAGTGAAGGTGTCATCTCATCACCACCTTAGACTTGTGGTAGATTGAAGGAGAGAAGAGATGAGGAGAAGCTACAAACTCAACCCACACCTACACTCAAAGAAAGAAGAAAACCAATCAGTGAGAGAAAGAAGAAGAACAAGACCAAGGGGTCTACATCAAACAAGAAATTTATTGTGTGTCATTGCTGCAAGAAGAGAGGCCATACCATACACAACTATTGGTATGTAGAGGCATGTTCTTTTTTTGAGAAGAAAGGTCATTGTGAGGTATTCTACTGGAAGAAGCAAGCCATGTTCTACAGGCCTGATTGTTGTTAGAAGTTGAATGGAAATAAGGATACTCCAACCTGACAACAAACAAAGAACCACATGGAAAGGGGAAGTATGAAAAACAATCCTTATAGCATCTATGTGAATGTTTTCCGCCACTAGAACTCGAGTGGACATTGGGAAATGAAGTGTCGGCAACTGCACGAAGAGATTCACCCCAAACATCGCATAGATAGGAAACGAGTGTGGAGAGTGAAGAGCATAGGAGGTGAAGAGTTTCCTGCATCTCCATTTCAAGGATAATATGTTGTTCGAGGGGATATAGTAGCACCAGAGGTCTGCATCACTATTGAAGAGGAAAATGAGTGGATGCCAAACACTAGGAAATCACCATTCCAATTACTACCTACCATTTTCCAAAAGAATTTTTCCTTCCTGAATATTTGTTAGAGACTAATGCACATAGATCAATGACCTTGCAGATAGGAGTTCTTGAGAGCTCCATGATGTGCCTTGCAAGAATGTGTAGGAACCAGAGAGTTGTTTGCATGTCATGAAGAAATTGGTCCTAGTAGAGGAATGCATGCCACAAATCCTTTTGAGGCACTGATATGTGATGGTATAATGTTGCGTTCACATTGAAAAAACCAACATTCGACTTGGATTCATTGGTATTTGAGATGGAATATCTCCAAGGCAGGGAGGGAGATGGGAATGAGTGTGGATTCTAGAGTTTGGATTTGAAGATTGCACAACGCTAAGAGATAGTGAGAAGATTTTTGCATTGCAGGAACCAACGAGCCAAAACCAGATCTAGAGCCTTAGACAAGGACCAAACCTATAAGCTAAAGCAACGAGGTAGAGCTATATATAGAGTTAGATCTATAGCCATGAGCCAACATCAGAGCCATGTTCCAAAGAAGCAGAAAAAACTGATCCTGATTGGTTTCCTAGATACTTTGGAGACCAAAAATCCTCTCAATAGGGATGTTTTCTCTGAAACAAATATGTATTGAAGAATGGGTCAGACTCAGAACATGCATTACAACATGGAAATTAATCAATGCCATGTAAGATATGTAAATCAATGCACATGAAAAAATGAATAAGACAAATGAGGATGTGAGAGGAACATTTAAAAAAATTAAATAAATTATAAAGGAAAAAAGGAGTGAAGTCTAAGGAATGAGAAGTGAAGAACCATGGTTGTTGGCCTTCCCTTACACCTTGTTGAGGAAAAGGTATGGAAAAAATTACTCAAGCATTTTCAGATCTTGCTTGGCTAAGACAAGATAGTTGGGAATGCCATCGACGGTTTAAACACTAAAAAACAATTTCTTAATACACAAGTATTAAGTACAAAGGATCAAGGATGGTTTTATGTGTTATATTTAACAGTGAAAAACAAAAAAAAACTTTAACAAAGTTACATGAGTGTGTATATAAATTACATAAATGTGTACATGGAGATAAAAGCAAAAGAATGAACCAAATCATTAAAACACATGTGTGAGACTGAAACAATAATCTAATTTTTCATTTATTTCATTCTGAGATACAAAAATGAGTTCTCTTTGCAAACCCATGTGAGGGTAGGGACCAAAGCCATATTCAGAAGCCTTCGATGGGAACCATACAAAAAGACTCTGACAACAAGAAGAAAATTGAAGCTAAAGATATGGATCAACTTGCCACAAAATGTTGTCGCTTGACTCTGCAAGATATTATTTATCAGTCATGAAATTCAATTCATAAACCAACAAGAATACACAGAATGCCAAAGATAAATCATACACCTCTGAAACAAGCTGCTGAAATATGCGATTCCATTTTTTGAATCCTACTACCTTCAATAAGACCCTACTTTCATAAAGAGGGTTAAGCCTTCTAGTAAACTCATAATGAATGAAAGTTGAAAGTATGTCACTAGTATAGAGAAAACCTTATGGATATAGTTCTCCTTCTATTTTGAGTTCTTTTCATCGATCTTAATACACGTATAGAAAGATTGCATCTTATTTGAAATTGCATAATTTAATTGAAAGTTTCATTTTGAAAATCTTATCATTTATTGTGAATTGAAGTTATGACTTTGCATTATATTCATATTCATTTATTTTACTTGTTGATTCATAACATCATCAGTTTCATGACCATGCCTTTTGAGTAAACACATCCACTAAAAGTAACGCTGATAAATTTAAAATTGATTAGAAACGATTTTATTTTTCAGGGTGCACAAACTAGCTTAAGATTTAGAGCCTTGGAATAGAATTTTGTGAGTAAACTTTTCCAAGGCTATTAAAATCAACATATGTGTCTAACTAAGGGAGTGGTGAAATCCATTGTATAATTGGTGATGTCAGGAGGTTGTTCTCACACTGGAGTTAAGCACGAGGTCACGCGAAGTTGGTTGAGGAGATATCCCTCCAATGCCTTCTTAGCGTTAGAGATATTTCTGGGGATCTATTCGTATATAGGGGTCTTGCTAGTACCTTTACCTCTATGAGAGGAAGTGCTTTGGAGATTTCAGGCTTTGTTACCCTACCCATATGGTGGACCTGACTTACGATCGTCCACCTTCACATTGGTTATATCATGGTGGCTTAGTTGCTTGACATAGGTATCCACATAGGTTACTTGCATGGATTATTCTGCTGGTACTCTGGGTCAGATAAGGGTCGAACAAAACACAACCTTTATGGAGGATTACCTCTCTGGGGGGATCTGACCGACTGCTTGTTAATCCCATGAGGGCCCTTTTAACTGATTCTGATATTTTCGATCTTTTGAAGGGAGTCTCAGGCCCCTCTTGGGCGAGGAATACCTACTTTAGGGAGGGAGGCCCCTTGTAGCCACTTTATCCTATTTGTGTGCATATTGGCCCATTTGTTTATTTTTGGTGTGCTCTCTGATTGTTAGTTGGCCTTAGGATTTTGTATTGCGTCATGATTTTTCATTATTATGGATAGTGGAGTCCCCTAGACTCCCTCAGTTAGCGCAACCAAGCCTGTGGTCTTTTCTCATTCCATGGGGACAAATCCTTTTGTATTTCTGAGTGGTATGCCAATTCATGATACTCATCCAATACCTTGGGCCTCTAATATTTTTTCTCATGGTATGTTAGACATGTCTTCGCACTTGCCATCCTATGTCTCATTGTCTTATGTGAATCCTAGTTTTGTATCCAGGGGCATGGTGCCTCCTTATTCTTCCTTTTCGTTTGGTGGGAGTCATATCCTTCAACCAACTATTACGGTAGGAGGTTGAAATATTCCCTCCTATGGATCCAATCCTAGCTTCAATTTTCCAGAAGCAAGTTCTCAAATGGGTGGTCATTCTACTTATTACATCCCGTCCATCTATCCTTCTTCTGCTATGTCAGTTCCTACAAACTCTTTTCCCATGGCAGACCTTCGTCTGTCCTCTGGTGTTTCTTCTGGGGGGAGTCAGTTTTATAGTATGGGAAACCCCCTTCATGAAGTTCCATCATCCAAGGGAAACATATATCCTCACCTAAGTAACCCTGATCATGTCGCTTTCTCTTCAAAAGCATCTTCCTCAATGACGATGCCCTTACAACTCTTTATGAATCAGTTTGGAGGAGGATACTTTCCTGCCATACATGATCATGGTGTATACTAGAACACTTCATGGCCTGCAATTTATCAAAACCAGTCTTTCCCAGAACCTTGGTCTCAAATTCCGCAACCAACCGTCACCGCCAACCATGATGGAAACACAAGCTGACTCACTGTGAGTCATACTGACACTATATCACCAACCTCTGCTAGTCATGTTGGAGATAGGTCAACAACCTCTGCAAGTCATGTTGAATACCAACAACCAGTTGTTGCAAGTCATGTTGGGGGCATAACTCTAGTCATTTCTAGTCACACTGCACATACATCACCAACCTTTGCTAGTCATGTTGGGGATTCATCACCAACCTCTGCTAATCATGTTGGGGGTTCATCATCAAGCTATGCTGGTCATGTTGAAGGTTTGTCACCAACCTCTGCTAGTCATGTTGGGCATTCATCACCAACCTCTACAAGTCATGTTGGATATTTTCTACTAGCCTCTACAAGTCATGCTGGCAGCATGTCACCAACCACTGCAAGTCATGCTAGGGGAATTCATACGATTGATAATCCTAGACGTGTAATACGTAAGCCCGAGTTCATTTGTAATATTTTCAAAGGATATCACCTTACTCATTTGTTCCCTGCTACTGTTGTGGTACAAGAAGCATGGTCCTTGCTTGGGGGCCCTTCGGGTTCTAAGTCGTCTTTGGTTTCCCAACCTTCTTTGGTTGATACATCATTTGTGCTAATGCAATCTTCGACCGAAACCACTCTTGTTTTGGGAAGTGATGCATCTCTCGACCTTGTTGTCTCACATCCTATTCAACCAATGGTTGAAGAAGTGTTTGTGTCAATGCAATATTCAGTCGATCCCACTCTTCTTTTGGAGGGTGATGCGTCTTTCAACCATGTCCTTAGCATTTGTAGTCACGTACCTTCTTAACAAGGGAGAATTCCACTCTCTTCGAGTACACTCTCTCCAAGTCCTAGGGTGGTTTAATTTGATTGGAATGATCTTGTAGAGCCTCGACTTCTTTCTTCTACACTCTTCTAGATAAGGGGAATTCTTCGATATATTGTAGATAAGGTAACCTCTACAAGTATTTTATCCTCCTCGACTTGGAAAGATTTGGGTTTTCCCAATATTTTGTCAGCTATCTATGAGTTTCTGAATTTCGACAGAAGTATTGCACAGGAGCCCTGGCCTCCCCCATGATATGCTACTTAGAACAACATCCCTGAGTCTTGTTTAAGCTCTTTTCTGACTCTCTCAAAAAGAGAAAACATTGTCGAGTGAACTTGTATCTTTCACACTTGTTAATTGGATTTGAAAGGACATCTATTTCATGTAAGTTTAACCCTTTTTCGGACCAAGTTGACCAATTTTGAAAAAGGAACACTCTAGTCACTAGTAGCTAGAAGAGTTCTCCTGGGTATTGTTTTATACTTTTTTGGGCCTAGGGGACTAAATTTATGAAAAAGGACATTCTTTGTGGAGTTAAGTTGTAATTGAATCTCATTCTCTTTCTTGTAGTATTGAGCCTATTGTCGGTTCTCGCTTTCACATTATAATCCTATTTCCTCAGTAGTTCTCATCACCAACCAAGAAGAGCCTTGTTTATATCCTTTGCAGCTTGACACCTTGTACCCCAAGAGGAAACATTCCCTCAAGTGTCCATATCCTGCATGCGCCTCCTTACATTGAGCATAGGTATGTTCCATAGTTGGAAAAAGTTTCTTACTTGCGACACACGTTTCCTCCCCTGTATCATAACATTCATTTGACTATGAAAAACAAAAAAATACGGGTGGGAAAAGAATATAACCTTATGTTGGCAACAATCGTGTCACCTTTGAACATAGCACAAACATTTGAGTCCACTTGTCATCAAAATTTTGGTTTTAGCATGATCTTAGGAAGCTGAGCTCGTTACTACGAGTTTACTCCCCTAATTGGTTACTCATTCAGTCCCTATGGAGAGTTTGATTGGTGCCTCCTACATCACGCAGTTTCATCATTGATTCTATGCTGCCAAAGTCATCCATATGTCTCATGTTCTTGTTCAAAGGATGTCCATTAGCCTGTGTTGGCCATTTCTCAGAACTCTTGACTTTGCATGTCAGACATACCCTCAGTGTGTCTTAGAGTTACATGAATATGTATTCCTACCATGCACCATGGTCCTACATTCCTTATGGGTAGGTAACCTTGAACCCAACAGTCGACATCTCCTCGTTGGTCACTGACTAGGGGGTTTCCCTTATATTCGAAAACAAGAAATCTATTCACACATTGGGATTCATGCATTTTCTTGGATGCCATTATCCTTATTGGTGGCTTCCTCTCCTTTGTAGACATTTTTCCTCATTGGATGTTATTCAAAGGGTCTTTTTCATGCACTACTTGCATCTAGTACATGCGAAATATGCATAGGGTTGCTGGTTCATGAACATGTTCTTTTTTCGAGTTCCTACAAATCATCAAGATCCTACTTTGTACCTCATGCTAAATGATGAGAGATGCCTTAGTTCTCTCTTTTCAGTGGGTCTCCTTCCATCAACTTCTTCCCATCTATTATGGAAATGAGACCTAGAGTCCTATGAGTACCTAGAGGCTTGCAGTCATCAAGGGTAGGTTCTCTCTCCATCGATAGTTGGGAATACATCAATGTCTCTTAATTGATGGATTCTTCAAATGTTCGACCTCAACACCTTTATTCACACTTGTAAGAATATACTCGGTTCCTTGATAACTAATTTCATTATCGGTAGGTTGTCTCTCATTTGTTAACGGTATACCTCAATGACTGGTAATCAAACAAAGTCTCATTGTTTTTGACCTCAACTCATTTATTCACATGATGTAGACTTGCACCTTTGGTGGATCATGTAGAAGACTTGAAGACATCAGTTCATAGTCTCAACTTTCCTAAGTTGTTTCTATCATTCATTAGACCAGTACCTATATGACTTCAGTGATCATGGGATATCATATTGTACTCCATTGTATATAGATATCCTTAGATTTATTTTGAGACTGGTTTTCACTCAGCCTTGGTCGTGACTATGACAGCCTATGGCATGTATCTACTTTTGTATTTCCTATTCATGGCCATGAACAATTGTTTGGTATATTTCCACATGGATCTGGAGTGTAATTCAAATTGGTAGCCATGTGAACAAAGTCATTATGGATTGTAATATCCTTATGAGAAATAAGTTCATCCATCTAGGTCTCCATTACTCCACTTCTGGGAATTATAATCTATTTCAGCCTTCACAGATACTCCTCTAATCTCACACATTAGGGGGCATTTGTTATAGCAAGAGTTTCCTCACCTCATGCAAACTTGCTCAGAAGGCCTTTTCCATTTTCCTATGTAGACTTGAAGTCCCCTTTTGCAGTTTCCAAATATAAAAAACATATTTTTCCACACATACATGCCTTAACAACTATACAACATGCGTATATGCATTTTGCACGATTACATCTGACGTACATCGGGTTTTGTGCCTAAAATTAAAAAATGGTGTCAAGTTTCCATGTCACGTCACTGGATCCATGATCCTTGAACTTCCATATACTGGAAACATTTTGACTCGACCCTTCAGTTCCATTTGAAGGCTATAAATGGGCCTTATCCAAGTTGTGGAGAGGAGAGGAATTCAAATTTGAGAGCAAATTTACTCTCAAAAAATTATTCACTTCATATTAAGTCTACATCCCTTTGTCCTTTTAAGTCTGAACACAATGTTCAGCCCCCAAGCTCTTCCCTATTTAATGGAGAATCTCATTTTCTCTCTTATATGAGATTTCCTTTGGTGGAGGATTGAAGTGGTGGAGGCCATCCTGGAAGGCTCTTAGTTTCTCAGTTCCGAACGTGCCGACATAGAAGTTTGTCATTCATACACTTATGTTGATTACATTTTAATACAAATACTCCTTTCTCATCCAATTAATGACTTGAAAATATATAAATTGTTATTCCATGGGCGTATTTGTTATGAATATTGAAGGATTATGCTATTATATGTGCTAACTTTATATATTATCACCATATGCTTGTGTTTCTTGGTTTTTGAGGACAAGTTGCAAGTGTATCGATTTGAGTCAAGTGCTCAACAATGGACTTCATCAAACCTCTCTACGAGGTAGGTTCTTTATCATGTCTTGTTAGCATGTTTGTTTATATAGCATACTTAAGATTAGATTTGATTTATGCATTTATTTCCGTCTGTTGTGGCTTACCCCATGCCATAGAGTAATTTTCCTCGCAACACACCTAATGTATGCTTGATGTAATTTATCTTATATTGTTAATAGATCATTGGTTTTTCTCCATATTATTTGTGTTCTATTCATGAATGGTTTGAATTTGATCTCATGATTGATTTCAAAGTAGATCTAGAGAAGTTGATTATTCCCAACACTAAATAAAGAAGAAGATTGGTAGTGTTTTTTGTTTATGTGTAGGAAGAAGGTGATAGAAGATTGAGATGGAACTTCAGATCTAAATCAACCAATACATGCAGGAACATCCTTTAGGTTAAAGGTATGTTGATATATATTTCTTTTGTATAAAAGGAATTGTTTGCTCCATATTTAGGAAACCATAGGAATCTACCCCCTTTCCATCTAGGATTACTAGGCTAATCCTAGGGAGATTTTGTTGATCATTTAGTGAGATCCTTGTGAGATTTTTTCCCATAACAGAACTGACGACCATACTAGGGAATAATTCTTCTTTAGTTTGAGTCTCTTTGCCAATCCTTTCCTCTGTTGATTATAGTTTGCTTTTGATTTTCATCCATTTGTCATTCCAGAGCATAGATCTAGTAGATATGAGAGATATGACATAGATATGGAAGATCTGGAATAAATACATATTTCTTAAAAACAAAAAAAAATGCAAGTCCTCGCTTGTTGCATTATAGGAATCTCATGAGGACCCTTGCTAGTTAACAATTATATATATCACAAGGACCTGTACAAACTATATATTTTCAGAGAACAACCTAGAACTTTGAGGTTAGGTCTATCCTCTGAGAAATAGGGTTTTGTAGTGATCTGTTCTGATCTGGTATTGTATCTATTTGAGTGTTTTTTGCCACATAAGTTGCTTTCAAGTGTTGTTTGAATGCATTTGTGTGGATTTATTTCAATTTCTTGGATATGTTCCATTACTATATGATAATTTCAATTAAGTTGGGTAGAGAACCCAGTTTATCCGAAGAGATCTAGTAGTACTTGTCATTGGTTGCATTAGCTATCATTTTGCAATTATTTCCCATAGCTAGATCTTCCCCTCTAGGTGATTTTTGAGTGTGATATTTGTAGATACATTGGAGTGGACTGAACCATCCTCATTTCCAATTTCCTACAACCACTTGCTTGATATTTATTGTAGGTTTTCATTTTTCATTTGATTTCTTTCTTAGATAAGGAATATTTTTTGCATTGCAATTGGAAAATAACCAAAAAAGACAAAAATATTATTGCTTGCTTGTTTTCTTTTGAAGCATTAGTGAAAGAGTGCATTAGGATCATTGTTTGGTTTCATATATGAATTGTTTGTTGGTGGCTTGGTGTGTGTGAGGTTGTGATTTTAAAAGCTACAAAGAAAAAGAAAAAGTCTCTTTCCCTCCCATAGCTAGATTTCATTGAAGTGAACAATTTTCATTATCATTCTTGCATTACTTTGTTGGTTCTGTTGGATCATGTTGTCATTGATGCCAATGGTTTGATTGAATGATGTCATTGATTGATGCCAAAGGATTTATTGATTACTGATTGATGTAATGTAATATGTATTGTCCTTGATGAGAATGCATAGATGAAGATGGATCAATGAGTTGTCATTGATATGATGAAGATGGATCAATGAGTTGTCATTGATACATGATGAACATGGATCGATGTGGTTTCATTGGTATATGATGCATTGTTGGAAAAATGTATAGATGATTCATTATTGTCTTATCGTGTTTGATAAGGTGAACAAATGGATGAACTCCAAAGTGGTCCCCTTATGGTGAAATCCCTCACGGGAAGATGCTTTGCGGATTGAGTTATCCTAGAAGAATGGTTGGAGAACCCATGCTCTCATTATTGTCTTATCATGATTGATAAGGTGCACAAATGGATGAACTCCAAAGTGGTGTCATTATGGTGAAAGCCCTCATGGGAAGACGCTTTTTGGATTGAGTTATCCTAGAAGAATGGTTGGAGGAACCATGCTTGTATGTGGAATAATGAGATGAAGATCAAGTAAATTGTTGGTGAAACTATCCTAGATGGATAGTTCTTGTCATGCCATTTCCGGTGGTATGTGGAATGTCACATAACTCCTCATGGTTTGAGAGTTATGGCCTTACGAAGATGAAGGACCCCCACATGAAGGCTTGAAGCCCCCAAGGTCAAAGAAGTCAAAGTGACCTAAAAGAAGAAATCATTATTTAAATGATAAAGTAAAGTGGCAAAGTCAAGGTGGATTATTTAAATAATAAAGATAAGTGACAAAATCAAGAAATGATAACGTAAGGTGACAAAATCAAGAAGAAATATTTAAATGATAAAGTATTGGAGAACTTTCTATTTATGGAAAGTGGTTAACCCTAAAAATAACGAAAATAGGTTAAGTGACCTAGAAATGGGTTAAGTGACCTAAAAGAAGAAATCATTATTTAAATGATAAAGTAAGGTGACAAAGTCAAGGTGGATTATCTAATAAAGAGAAGTGACAAAATCAAGAAATGATAAAGTAAGGTGACAAAATCAAGAAGGAATAAAGTATTGAAGAACTTTCTATTTATCGAAAGTGGTTAACCCTAAAATAAGGAAAATAGGTTAAGCGACCTAGAAACGGGTTAATTAACCTAAAAATGGGTTAAGTGACCTAGAGGATGAAAGTATAAATAAGATAACAATGGTCTCTTGTAGATCATCCTTTTTGTGGATCAATGGAGAGCTTCTTGTGAGAATATATTTTGGAGTATTGATGGAGAGCTTCTTGTGAGAGATTTTTGAGCATTTTTGGTGTGGAACAGTTGAGTATATTGAAGATATATAGGTGACTATGGTAACCAAGGATATGTAAGCTGAATTTCAGAAGGAAGGTGAAGAAAAGAGGGCCAAAATTGAAGGGAGGATAAGTTCTTTTCATGATGCTTTCTAAGTTTCTGATCTATTCAACAAATATTTTGTGTGGGGCACGCTCTACAAGGTCGCTCTCTACAATAAGCCAGAATTCAACAAGGTATGCCATTTTTTCTATAACTACTTTTCTGAGAGGTTTCAAGTAGTGACACCTGGAGGAATTGCACCTGGAGGAATTGCATAAAACACACTGAAGAACATTGTGTATCAGTTTGAGATCTTTGTTCATTACAGGTACAAAGTTATGATTATTTAAAGTTAGGGTTGTTGACTAATCCAAAACTAGTCATGGTTGAGACAAGCAGTTGATGAGTTGGCACATACATGAGGTGTATAGTTGATGATGTTGGTATATATTGATGAGTCATTGTTGATGAGTAGTTGACACATGATTGGTATATACTTGGTACATGGTTGGATGCACTTATTTATGGTACAGGTTGATTACAGGTTGTTTGGCATAGGTTGGTGCATGGTTGATGCACTTGTTTATGGTACAGATTGATATATGTTCAGGATTGTTGCCTCATATCATTTGATGCTGAGAATGTAAGATGATTCTTGCATATAGAGTTGGTTCTCTTGTAGACTTGTACTCTATTCAGTTGTTGCTGAAAACCCCCGGATTGAAGTCCATAATAAAAGGAAAGTTGTACATACATCTTGTGTTCTTTGTGTTCCTTGTGGAGATGATTTGTTGATGATATATTGTTGATATATGTTGTTGATATGTATTCACATCTAACTAATTATTAATGAAAACAATCGGTATTCAGTAAATGTTGAATGCTAACTAATGAGTTTTGGTGGAAGAGGAAAGTTTTGGGAAAAAGATCCCCACACTAATTCACTCCCGCCCTCTAAGTGTGGTAGGTGTGTCTAACAATTGGTATCAGAGCGGGCGTTCACTACAAGCCTTAACAAGATTGAAGGAGATCCATAGACACACAAATGGATGATGAAATACCAATCCTTGATGAGGAAAACTAATCTACTTGGAGAATAGAGATGAGAGTGTATTTGAAGACAATGGGATCAACTATTTGGAAGGCAACCATTGGTGGATCAATTCCGTTGAAGAATAAGTCAAAGTTTGTAGATCAAAGGGAAGGAAAGAAGAATGATGCATTGGCTCTTAAGACCATTCTTAGTGGACTCTCAAGCCCTATCAAAGAAAGCATGGAACAATGCACTTCCGCCAAGGATCTATGGCTAAAGCTAGAGGAGACATATCAAAGCAAGA
>ML788066.1:67733-82544 GCA_009831015.1 Picea engelmannii
GATAAAGTAAAGTGACAAAGTCAAGGTGGATTATTTAAATAATAAAGAGAAGTGACAAAATCAAGAAATGATAAAGTAAGGTGACAAAATCAAGAAGGAATATTTAAATGATAAAGTATTGAAGAACTTTCTATTTATGGAAATTTGTTAACCCTAAAAATAAGGAAAATAGGTTAAGTGACCTAGAAATGGGTTAAGTGACCTAAAATAAGAAATCATTATTTAAATGATAAAGTAAGGTGACAAAGTCAAGCTGGATTATTTAATAAACAGGAGTGACAAAATCAAGAAATGATAAATTAAGGTGACAAAACCAAGAAGGAATATTTAAATGATAAAGTATTGGAGAACATTCTATTTATGGAAAGTGGTTAACCCTAAAATAAGGAAAATAGGTTAAGTGACCTAGAAATGGGTTAAGTAACCTAAAAATGGGTTAAGTGACCTAGAGGATGAAAGTATAAATAAGATAACAATGGTCTCTTGTAGATCATCCTTTTTGTGGATCAATGGAGAGCTTCTTGTGAGAAAATATTTTGGAGTATTGATGGAGAGCTTCCTGTGAGAGCTTCTTATGCATTTTTGGTGTGGAACACTTGAGCATATTGAAGATATATAGGTGACTGAGGTAACCAAGGATATCTAAGCCAAATTTCAGAAGGAAGGTGAAGAAAAGAGGGTCAGAATTGAAGGGAGGATAAATTCTTTTCATGATGCTTTCTAAGTTTCAGATCTATTCAACAAATATTCCATGTGGGGCACGCTCTACAAGGTCTCTCTCTAGAATAAGCCAAAATTCAGCAAGGTATGCCATTTTTGCTATAAATCCTTTTCTAAGAGGTTCCAAGTAGTGAAACCTGGACAAATTGCATAAAACACACTGAAGAACATTGTGTATCAGTTTGAGATATTTATTCATTACAGGTACAAAGTTATGATTATTTCAAGTTAGGGTTGTTGACTAATCCAAAACTAGTCATGGTTGAGACAAGCAGTTGATGAGTTGGCACATACATGAGGTGTATAGTAGATGATGTTGGTACATATTGATGAGTCATTGTTGATGAGGATTTGACACATGATCGGTATATACTTGGTACATGGTTGGATGCACTTGTTTATGGTACAGGTTGATTACAGGTTGTTTGGCATAGGTTGGTGAATGGTTGATGCACTTGTTTATGGTACAGATTGATATTTGTTGAGGATTGTTGCCTCATATCAATTGATGCTAAGAATGTAAGCTGAGTCTTGCATATAGAGATGGTGCTCTTGTAGAGTTGTACTCTATTCAGTTGTTGCTGAAAACCCCCAGATTGAAGTCCATAATAAATAAAAAATTGTACATACATCTTGTGTTCTTTGTGTTCCTTGTGGAGATGATTTGTTGATGATATATTGTTGATATATGTTGCTAATATGTATTCACATCAAACTGATTATTAATGACAACAATGGGTATTGAGTAAATGTTGAATGCTAACTAATGAGTTTTGGTGTAAGGGGAAGGTTTTGGGAAAAGATCCCCACACTCATTCACCCACGCCCCCCCCTCTAAGTGTGGTAGGTGTGTCCAACAGGTTCAACAGTCAAAACACCATTAAAGTTTCATCCACCACCCTTGAAATTAATAAACAAATTTAAAAAGAAGCATAATCTAAAATCAATTAGATATTTTTCTTTTTATAGTGAACCAATACTAGTTAGGCTTAGGGCCTTGGATTAGGATTGGAGAGGAAACTCTGCAAAGACACAAAATGAAACTTAGGAGTCATTAAAGAGTGTTAAAACCATTCTTGCAACCAGTATGTCAAGAGCCTCTCTAACACAGGATCTAAGCACGAGGTCGCATTGGGAAAATAGGGAGATTACTACTCTTTGCTTGTTTTAGTGTTTGTGGTACCACTTTTATTTCTACATATACAGGCGTTTCTTTGGTTAATACCTTCAGATATTTGGGATTTTTTACCCTTCTCTTACATGGAGTCATACCTTTGACTATTCGCCCGACCATTTATTTTTAGGTGGTAGCCTTAGTGACCTTTCCTAGGGAGGTACAGAGGTGAGTACAAGTGGGACATGTTTGTAGTACTTGGGGAAAACATTCATTCATGGTCTCAGTTCCCCCGGGGAGTGCCTAGATTAATAAAGGGTACTTGGACAAATCATGTTTGTTTCGTGTAGATTATTGTAACTTCTCCTCGTACCTTTACTAGCCAATCTTGTGGGGAATTCATATCCCCCATAGGGTTTGTTTTATGAAGGCCCTCGAGACAATTGGTTTTCTTGTTGTTATCCTATATTTGATTAGGGGTGTGCTCTTTGAGTCTGAGTCTAGGTCATCCTTAGGTTGAATTGTGTTTTGATTTTCAGTTATTACATTCACCATGGACAAATTACCACATTGGTCCCATCAACTATGAGGACTTGAGCCAATCATGAAGGTGTAACCTCCTCTAAAGTGACATGAGATAGGAGACAAAGAATTTAAAGGGTCTCAACTTTATTTTGATGAGATTGGTTTCATTGAAGTAGACATGGTCGATGAACATCCTCAACAAAATTTCAATCCTCGTTTGACTGAGTCAGAAACCCCTATACTTGTCCAAGTAAGGGAAATTTGTAGTGATCATGTCTCTTTGTTTAGTCATTCTCCCACCATGTCAATGCCAAGTGTTTCATCTAGTGTCACTGAGCCTATGAGCCCATAATCAAGTGGGACTAGGGGAAATCCCCTAGGGGGCATTTCGATGATATCCACATTACCACCCCTTAGCTCCATTGGACCTACACCATCTATACCATTTTCTATAGGTCCCTCGATTTATGGGACACTGACCATGTCATCCTTTGCATATGTTAGTTTACCTAGAATTTATACACCCATCATGTCTATCCTGATGCCCACCTTTGGATCTTCTTCTGGTGGGGGTCGAGCCTTGGTTTCAACATGGGGGGTGGAATTCCTTCGACCTCCCCCATTCCTATGAGCATCCCGATATCATGAGGTGATAGTTCACCTTTCAAATGGAACATCCCTAGTGGTTTTGGGGATATCCCTGGTCAAGTTGGGGGAAGTAGTACATCATAAGGTTTTAAATTTCCTTGGGTAAGCACACCCTTCCCTAGGGGCACATTCATTGGGGTAAAATGTTCACCATGGGGAGGTTTTACTTTCATTAACACCTTAGGTCATGGGGATTTCTTCCCTGGGACTAACTTTGGCAATATTTTTCCTGGAGGGTCCACATTTACCACTAGGGGAAACCCCCCTAGGGGTATCTTTGGTTGTGGGAGTAGTCATTCTCCTGGAGGTGCCACCATCCCAATGGGAAATCACTCTTTAGGATATCCCCAACCCTCTAGTGGTACCAATATAGGGGGACCACAAGGTCCATATGGGACAACAAAAACTTCACCTCCCTCCTAGTATTCATTTTCATTGTTTCCTTTCCTTGCAACGTTAGATTTAATAGATTTCTCATGATTAAAAAATGAACCTATTTCCCATGGCCCGTCGTGGATGAAAATTGATTCCAAGTTTCGATCTGATATCCTAAAGTTTGATAGAAATCCAAGAGAGGACCCCTCCTCACACATCATGACATACCACTTATGGTGTTCATCCAACTGGCTGATGGATCATAGTGTGAGGCTGCATATTTTCTATAGATCCCTAATTAGAGATGCTGCCAAATGGTACATTGAATTAAAATGAAGCTCCTTTAAAAGATTCAATGACATGGCAATGGAATTCTGAACGAATTACCATTCCCATTCGGTATGAGATAGGAACAAAGATCTTGACTTTACTGTGTCAAGATAATTCCACTCACATTTCTGATCATATACATGAGTGTTGACGGAGATGTATAATGATTAAGAATCAGATTCTAGATAAAATCCTTATGGAGTGGTTCACCAAGTCCTTCCTACCACCCATTTCCAGAGATGTAGCTATGCTCAGAGCGACCATTGAGGAGTAGGCCATTTTGCATTTCGAACACTTGCACTTGATCTATTCTTAGTTGGGTACACTTTATGACATCATCCCAAATGTTTCTTGGTCATTCCTAGGACCCCATGTTGATGGTTTTGTTGGCTCTGTTTCACATGCCTCTGTAAAACCAGTTAGTTGATCAGATGGGTCAAATGTCCATTAAGTCACACCTGCTAGTTTCTAGTACTAGTTCTCAACTGTTGTAGTCCCTACTCAGATGTTTGAGATGAATTTGGTGCAACCCACACTGTTGGCGTCAGAAGTCACTCTTGGATTGCAGCAGGAGTAAGCTTGAAACCCATCAGTTTATGTCACTATTTGTTTATAAAGGGCGATCAAATGGAGGTAAACTCAGAACAATATTGTTTAACTCAGAAAAATGGGTTGGAACAGTAAAGACATGTGAGGTCTTGATATAACTTAAGCCAATAATTTTTTCATAGTGGTGAGTAAGTGGAGGGAAAGAAAAGGGAAATAGAGTTTGCTCTGGACATCCGGTCTTCCAACATGCCTTTAAAGGGGGAAAAGTCTCAGATATGAGATCCTCTCAGACCCGAGAAACTTCAAAGTAAACTTAAAATGTTGCAGAACTAATATAATCAAACATGCATCATATAGTTATTACAACACTCGACTCGATCATCCGTGCCCGGGCTTTAAGATTCAGAGGAAAAAGGAAAGGAGGAGGTTGGCTATCATTAAACAGGAAGTCTCAAAATGTCAGTCTATAACCAGAGAACCAAAGGCTTTGTTAAAGTTTTACAATTGGGAGCTTTGCTCTACCATTGATCCTTACAAAAATACAAAAACTAAGTATATATACTCAGAGCAATACACCCCCTTGGAAATAGGAGGGTAGCTGAGACATTAAAGTCCAACTTAGCATGTGTAGTATCCTCTGGTTAGACGAGGACATTAGATCGACATGGCTCTTTTAGGAAAACCTACACACAAGATGATCTTGGGTAGACTACCTGCCAGAACCTCCATGCCTTACATTGATGTCTTGAGCTGAGGTTTCAGCTACCTGCTCAATTTTCATTAATTGCCTTCCTCCACGGCGGGTGGCCAAGACTTCGAGCACAAGGGACGGCCACATGCTTGCTTCCCAGGGATCAGAGGCTAGCCTCCTTTTTATTTTGGCTCCGCCCTCAATGTAACCCATGGCCATGACCTGGTGCCTCACTCCAGAGGTGCTTCGACATTTCTCCTTTTGGGAGATTCCACCATTCTAGCATCCAGGATCCTTGGTGAATAAAATTGTGAAATGACCCTCCATATCAGTAGTTGGATCTAGCTTCAAAATCAACGGAAACGATCCATCTTCCCTTGAACACATTGGCTCCATGCCCCTCATCTGCTTTGTCCCCACTCCATATGACCCTGTGCTATGACCGTGGGCCTGCACCCAAAGGCGCCTTCGCATCTCGCATATCGTGGATGGGAGGGAGTCGACCCTTGTATTTCAAAGTCACGATAGGCGAAATAACGACCAGACTCAATCATGCACCACACGTCCTTCAAGACTAACGGTCCTGATCCTTTCGGGGATTCTCCTTCTGGGAGTTCTCGTTCCTTTTCCTCCAACCGCCTTTCCATACGACCCTGTGCTATGACCGTGGGCCCGCACCCAAAGGCACCTTCGCATCTCACGTATCGTGGATGGGAGGGAGTCAACCCTTGTATTTCAAAGTCATGATAGCCAAGATGGAGACCAGACTTAATCAGGCGCCACGTGTCCTGACTGGATCGGACGACCATGATCATCTCGTGACTTTGGCCCTAAGGGATGAGCCCATGCGCTAAACCTCATGCAACTCTATGGCTCTGGCTTACCCGATGACCGTTCATCTGATCCATCAATGGATCCTCACCGCTGAAAACAAAAATGCCCGCTCGCTTGATT
The DNA here is from genome assembly GCA_009831015.1 of Picea engelmannii. NCBI lineage: Eukaryota > Viridiplantae > Streptophyta > Pinopsida > Pinales > Pinaceae > Picea > Picea engelmannii. The sequence continues at coordinate 73,640 of ML788066.1, forward strand.
TTAAGCCCAAAATGGACTTCTTTTGTGTGTTGTGCTTGATGCTCATGAATGCAGCCTTTGAATAAAACGCATCTGATGGGTTTTTAAAACCCATTTCTTTGCATTTAACACCAAGGGTATGAAATCAGAGAGAAACAACCCACTTTCAAGAATTGGCGCTAACATTAGGCTCCATGGGGGATAGAGTCATCCCCGTAATGCTCTAAGAACTCCTTCTACAGTTCCAGTTTCCTTTTGTTGGGCTATGGAGTCGAGCTCAAAACACCCTGCTTAAAAATACATGCCTATAAGTAAAATAAAAAATAAACACACATGCTCCAAGGAGCTTATTTATGTATGGTCCTAAACTATTAAATTCCTTTAATGGGGCTAGGTGAAAGAAAACTGCTAGCATAGCCAATCAAGCAACTTGTTGAAAAGAAGTTCCTTCCATCTGTCGATGATCACAAACAGATAGTGTAACCATGACAGAAGAACGATTACGCTCTTCAACTCCTCCTTATAGGATAAAGTTGAGATGAAATAGGGAGGCTCCAAATAGTGGAGGAAATACAACTCCATGTATTCCTCCATGGGCTTATAGGACCAGTGGAAATCTCCAGAAAATTGGTGACAAGAAGCCTCCTCTGCTACACAGTTGTTCACGCGTGGTTGAATATCTCTGGTAAGCACAGGTGGGTGGAAAACTGACATAGGTTGACTGATCATAGGTGGTGGCTACTCGCTGACTGGCTCTAGACATAAGGAAAACTGCTCATCTTGCTACACCTCTGGTTCTTCTGGTTCTTCTTCTTGGCTCTCCCAAGGGTCAGATTTATAATGGTCATAAACAGGACCTGTGGAAAAGATATGCTCTTCCTCGTGCTGCTCAATGTCTTCTAAAGGACTGGGATGGCTGATTCCCTCATGATACTTTTCTTTAGTGAACAGAGGATAAGGCTTTGCAGTTTGTTCTTGGAAGTCCAACATATCCAGCTCAGAATTTGATTCGTAGTTGTCATACATAGGTTGGCTACTCTAATTAGAAAATGTTGATGTAGGACTTTGCTGCTCCTCATACGAATAATCATCAAAGGTTGAAATAGCATGCACATTAGGAGCAGAGTGTGAGGCCTCTACATTTATGAATTCTTCATCACTATCCGCAGTAGAGATGCCAAGAGCATCTACTTCAATGGATGGAAAATCCTATGCACATCATTCAACTTCCCACCTGTCTAGTCTAGCAGTGAGAGATTTTATCAGTTTCATAACTCTGCCGCAAGCATCTTCTCCCTCCTCACAACATTCACTCTCATAACCTTCCTATGATGCAGACAAATGGGGATGAGAAAGGACTAATTTCTGATCCAAGTCATCAGGATCATCCTCACAGCCTATGTAAGAAGCAACTCTATCTTGTATACAGTTGTTGTATCCCTCACAACAGTTATGGAAAATTAACTTAGAGGAATAAATATTTTGACAATGGGCAGTGAAAGATGCATGAAATTATATGAGTGAAGAAATGCTAGCAAGGGGTAAAGAATGATACCATTTATGAGCATCCCCTACTAACGAGGACATGAACATTTTCATTAACACATCCTCCTGATGTATCTCCCATTGATGCATGAGTTCATGAAATTCTTCGAGATGCCGAGCAGGGTTGTCCTCTACATGCTCCCTAAATATAGGAAAATAATCATGCCATTCATTCAGAGAAGGGACAACATTGTTAAAACTAGGAATAGCATAAAAATTAAAAGGAGAAAACATCTGAGCTAGGATTTTTTCCATTTTGAACCAGCGGAGTCGCCAATCGATCCTTGAATCATGGAGTCGCCAAGTGAAATATTCATAGCTTTGAATGTGTCTGGTCTTTTCTCACCATCAAAGGCCAAATCTTAACGTTGTGTCCTCCTAGGAAACTTCTCAGGTTGAGAAGGCAGTTGTTGAAACCTTCTCGAGAAAGCTCCTTTTGGTCATCTTTCAGGCGTGCTAAAGTAGCCACAGCCAAAACCGTGAAGTGGAAACAGTGGATTTTCCATAGTGGAGTCACCAGGTGCACAGTAGAAATCTTCAAGGGCTCTAATGCCTGATGCACCTTCAGAATCAGAGGTTCAATGTCATTCAATCCCAGGGAAAATTTTCAACTTCGTCCCCGACAACGACGCCAGAAATGTTGGCATCAGAAGTCACTCCTGGATTGCAGCAGGAGTAAGCCTGAAGCCCATCAGTTTATGTCACTAATTTTTTATAAAGGGTGATCGAATGGAGGTAAACTCATAACAATATCGTTTAACTCAGAAAAATGGGTTGGAACAACAAAGACATGCGAGGTCTTGATCTAACTTAAGCCAGTAATTTTTTTCATAGTGGTGAGTAAGTGGAGGGAAAGAAAAGGGAAATAGAGTCTTCTCTAGACATCCGGTCTTTTGGCAGGCCTTTAAAGGGGGAAAATTATCAGATATGAGATCCTCTCAGACCCGAGAAACTTCAAAGTAAACTTAAAATGTTGTAGAACTAATATAATCAAACATGCATCATATAGTTATTACAACACCCGACTGGATCATCCGTGCCTGGTATTTAAGATTCAGAGGAAAAAGGAAAGGAGGAGGTTGGCTGTCATTAAACAGGAAGTCTCAAAATGTCAGTCTATAACCAGAGAACCAGAGGCTTTGTTAAAGTTTTACAATTGGGAGCTTTTCTCTACCATCGATCCTTACAAAAATACAAAAACTGAGTATATATACTCAACGCAATACGCCCCCTTGGTAGCAGGAGGGTAGCTGAGACATTAAAGTCTAGCTTAGCATGTGCAGGATCCTTTAGTTAGACGAGGACATCAGATCGGCATGGTTCTTTTAGGAAAACCTGCACACAGGACGATCTTGGGCAGACTGCCTACCAAAACCTCCATGCCTTACATTGATGGCTTGAGCTGAGGTTTGATCTACCTCCTCAATTTTCATTAATTTCCTTCCTCCCCGACAGGTGGCCAAGACTTCGAGCAGAAGGGACGACCACATGCTTGCTTCCTAGGGCTCAAAGGCCAGCCTCCTTTTTATTTTGGCTTTTCCCTCAATGTAACCAATGGCCATGACCTGGCACCTCGCTCCAGAGGCGCTTCGACACTTCTCCTTTCGGGAGATTCCACCATTCTAGCATTCAGGATACTTGGTGACTAAAACTACGAAACGACCAAACATATCGGCGGTTGGATATGGATTCAAAATCAATGGACACGATCCATATTCCCTTGAACAAATTGGCTCTGCGCCCCTCATCTGCTTTGTCCCCACTCCATACAACCCCGTGCTATGACTATGGGCCCGCACCCAAAGGTGCCTTCGCATCTCACGTATCGTGGATGGGAGGGAGTCGACCCTTGTATTTCAAAGTCATGATAGGAGAAATAGTGACCAGTCTCAATCTTGAGCCACACGTCCTTCAAGACTAATGGTCCTGATCCTTTTAGGGATTCTCCTTTTAGGAGTTCTCGCTCCTCTTCCTCCAACTGCCTTTCCATATGACGCACCTTCGCATCTCGTGTATCATAGATGGGAGGGAGTTGACCCTTGTATTTCAAAGTTACAATAGCCGAGATGGTGACCAGACTTAATCAGGCGCCACGTGTCCCGACTGGATCGGATGACCATGATCATCTCGTGACTTTGGCCCTAAGGGATGAGCCCATGCACTAAACATCGTGCAACTCCATGGCTCTGGCTTACCCAATGACCGTTGATCTGCTCCATTGATGGATCCTCATTGATGAAAACAAAAATGCCCGCTCCCTTGATTTTAATCTTGAAATGGACTTCTTCTGTGTGTTGCTCTTGATGCTCATGAATGCAGCCTTTGAATAAAATGCATTTGATGGGTTTTTAAAACCCATTTCTTCACATTTTACACCAAGGGCCTAAAATCAGAGAGAAACACCCTGCTTGCGAGAATTGGCGCTAACATTAGGCTCCATGGGGGATAGAGTTGTCCCCGTGATGCTCTAAGAACTCCTTCTACAGTTCCAGTTGCCTTTTGTTGGGCTATGGCGTCGAGCTCAAAACACCCTACTTAAAAATACATGCCTATAAGTAAAATAAAAAATAAACACACATGCTCCAAGGAGCTTATTTATGTACGGTCCTAAACTAATAAATTCTTTTACATGGGGCTAGGTGAAAGCAAACTTCCACCTTAGCCAATCAGGCAACTTCCTGAATAGAAGCTCCTTCCTTCTGTCGATGATCACAAACAGATGGTGTAACTGTGACAACAGAATGATTATGCTCTTCAACTCCTCCTTACAGGCTAAAGTTGAGATGAAATAGGGTGGCTCCAAATTGTGAAGGAAATACAACTCCATGTATTCCTCCATAGGCTCATAGGAACAACGACAAGATCCATAAAATTGGTGAGAAGAAGCCTTCTCTGCTACACAGTTGTTCACGCGTGGTTGAATATATCTGGTAAGCACAGGTGGGTGGAAAACTGACGTAGGCTGACTGATCTCAGGTAGTGGATGTTCGTTGACTGGCTCTAGACATAAGGCAAATTGGTCCTCTGGTTCTTCTTGTTCTTCTTCTTGGCTCTCCCAGGGGTCAAATTCATAATGGTCATAAACAGGACCCATGGAAAAGCTATACTCTTCCTCGTGCTGCTCAATGTCTTCTGAAGGACTGGGATGGTTGATTCCCTCATGATACTTTTCTTTAGTGAACAGAGGATAAGGATCTGTGGTCTGTTCTTGGAAATCCAATATATCCATCTCAGAATTTGATTCGTAGTTGTCATACAGAGGCTGGCTGCTCTGATCAACAAATGGTGATGCAGGACTTTGCTTCTCCTCATACGAATAATAATCCAAGGTTGAAACATAATGCACATCAGGAGCAAAGTGCGAGGCCTCTACATTTATGAAGTCTTCATCATCGTCCTCAATAGAGCTACCAAGAGAATCTGCTTCAAGGGATGGAAAATCCTCTACACATCGTTCAACTTCCCACATGTCTAGTTTGGTAGTGAGAGATTTTATCAGTTTCATAACTCCGCCCCAAGCATCATCTACCTCCTCGCAACCTTCACTCTCATAACCTTACTCTGATGCAGATGAATGGGGATGAGAAATGACTGATTTCTGATCCAAGTCATTAGGATCATCCTCATAGCCTATGTAAGAAGCATCTCTATCTTGTATATAGTTGTTGTATACCTCACAACTGTTATGAAAAATTAACTCAGAGGGATAAAGCTTCTGACAATGGGCGGTGAAAGCTGCATGAAATTCTATGAGTGAATAAATGCTAGCAGGGGGTAAAGAATGATACCATTTACGAGCATCCCCTGCTAACGAGGACATGAACATTTTCATTAACACATCCTCCTGATGTATCTCCCATTGATTCATGAGTTCATGAAATTCTTCGAGATGCCAAGCAGGGTTTTCCTCTACATGCTCCCTAAATACATGCAAATAATCATGCCATTCATTCGGAGAAGGGACAACATTGGGAAAACCAAGAATAGCAGAAAAATTAAAAGGAGAAAACCTCTGAGCTAGGATTTTTTCCATTTCGAACCAGCAGAGTCGCCAATCGATCCTTGAATCATGGAGCCACGAGGTGAAATATTCACATATTTGAATGTGTCTGGTCTTTTTTCACCATCAAAGGCCAAATCTTAATGTTGTGTCCTCCCAGGAAACTTCTCAGGTTGAGAAAGCAGTTGTTGAAACCTTCTCAAGAAAGCTCCTCTGGGTTAGCTTTTAGGCGTGCTAAAGTAGCCACAGCTGAAACAATGGATTTTCCATAGTGGAGTCACCAGGTGCACAATAGAAATATTCAAGGGCTCTGATGCCTGATGCACCTTCAGAATCAGAGGCTCAATGTCATTCAATCCCAGGGAAAATTTTCAACTTCGTCCCTGGCAACGATGCCATAAATGTTGGCGTCAGAAGTCACTCCTAGATTGCAGCAGGCGTAAGCCTGAAGCCCATCAGTTTATGTCACTACTTGTTTATAAAGGGCGATCGAATGAAGGTAAACTTAGAACAATATCATTTAACTCAGAAAACTGGGTTGGAACAGCAAAGACATGAGAGGTCTTGATCTAACTTAAGCCAGTAATGTGTGCATAGTGGTGAGTAAGTGGAGGGAAAGAAAAGGGAAGTAGAGTCTGCTCTGGACATCCAGTCTTCCAGCATGCCTTTAAAGGGGGAAAAGTCTTAGATATGAGATCCTCTCAAACTCGATAAACTTCAAAGTAAAATTAAAATGTTGCAGAACTAATATAATCAAACATGCATCATATAGTTATTGCAACACTCGACTGGATCATCCCTGCCCATTCTTTAAGATTCAGAGGAAAAAGGAAAGGAGGAGGCTGGCTGTCATTAAACAGGAAGTCTCAAAATGTCAGTCTATAACCAGAGAACCAGAGGCTTTGTTAAACTTTTACAATTGGGAGCTTTTCTCTACCATCGATCCTTACAAAAATACAAAAACTGAGTATATATACTCAGAGAAATACACCCCCTTAGCAACAGGAGGGTAGCTGAGACATTAAAGTCCAACTTAGCGTGTGAAGGATCCTATGGTTAGACAAGGAGATCAGATCGACATGGCTCTTTTAGGAAAACCTACACACGGGACGATCTTGGGCAGACTGCCTGCCAGAACCTCCATGCCTTACATTCATGGCTTGAGCTGAGGTTTTGGCTACCTGCTCAATTTTCATTAATTGCCTTCCTGCACGGCGGGTGGCCGACACTTCGAGCACAAGGGACGACCATGTTCTTGCTTCCCAAGGCTCAGAGGCTAGCCTCCTTTTTATTTCGGCTTCGCCCTCAATGTAACCCATGGCCATGACCTAGCGCCTCATGTAATGTTCCTGACTTGGATAGTCTAGGAAACACCGAAATATGGGAGCACTGAAGAATGATGGAAGACCTGGATGATATTCTCGGTGACTAGGGTGTGTCTTTCAACACCAAAATCAGCCAACTGGTGTCTTCCTTCTGGAATACACTGAACTATCTCTCCTAAGATGCACCTCTTCTCCTCAATGAAAATTCATAATCTGCATAATAATGAATTAGGTCGCTGACCCTTCCTTTATAGTTTTCCAAAACCCTAAATCATGCTGAAACCCTAAATCACTATTGAAACCCTAATTCACTGTTGACTTCTATTTTTATCTCATAATGACTTAAAAGCGTTGTTAACTCTTGTTAGCTCAATGTCACTTTCCGAATATAACACCTATGACTGGGGTGACCTCTAGTAAAGCGCTGTTAACTCTTGTTAGCTCAATGTCACTTTCCGAATATAACACCTATGACTGGGGTGACCTCTAGTAAAGCGCTGTTAACTCTTGTTAGCTCAATGTCACTTTCCGAATACAACACCTCTGACTGGGGTGACCTCTAGTAAAGCACTGTTAACTCTTGTTAGCTCAATGTCACTTTCTGAATATAACACCTGTGACTGGAGTGACCTCTAGTAATCCTGTTTACCCCTCTTTGGCCCTGGATATAGTCTAATGGGGTGGTTTAGACCATTAAGCCTCCTCTTCTGGAGCTCCTATTTGGAAAGGGACATTACAGTCTTCCCTTCCCGAAATTGCTTGTCCTCAAGCAATACGAGTCTAGGGTGCTGCAACACCTACTCTCTCTCCCAAGTAGCGTCCTCTAATGGAAGCCCTCTCCATCTGATCAAACACTCTCTGATGACCCTGCTCCTTAGTTTCCGCTCTCAAAATTCCAAAACCTCCTTCGGAACTAACTCCAATTGTCCCTCCTCATCCAACTGGGGGATCTCCTCTGATGTGTTAATGAATTGTCCCACTGCCTTTTTGAGGCAAGACACGTGGAACACATTATGAATCTTTCTCTCCTTTGGAAGCTCTAGCTCGTAAGCAACCTCGCCTACTCGGTGGATGATTTTGTAGGGACCATAAAATCTAGGCTTGAGATTTTCAGCTCCACTCTTCTTCAGAGATGACTGTCTGTAGGGTTGGAGTCTCAAGAAAACCAAATCTCCAACCTCAAAGATGCGCTCTATCCTGTGCCTGTCTGTGCTTATCTTCTGTCGGTTTTGCGCCGTCTGCAAGTTCTCTTTCAACAATTTGAGAATATCCTCACTCTCTATGATCCAATCCTTGGCCTTGGGAGCTCTACTCTCCCCGAAAACCAAGTCTACCAAAGTGGGAGCATCATATTCGTACAATGCTCGGAAGGGTGTCATACCAATGGACATGTGGAAGGTGGTGTTGTAGAAATGTTCCCCTAAATGTAACCACTTTACCCACGTTCTTTGTTATCCTCCTACATAGTTCCTCAAATACCCTTCAGCCCACTTGTTGAAAATCTCGGTCTTCCCATCTGTCTGAGGGTGATAGCTGGTGCTAGATGTCAACTCTATCCCCACCAACCGAAACAACTCTCTCCAAAATGTCCCTCTGAACCAACTGTCCCTGTCACTGACGATGTTCTTCGGCAACCCATGAAGTTTGAAGACCTCCCTAAAGAAAATATCGGCTACCTGAACTGTGTTGTACTTTGTCAGTATGGCGTAGAAGTGAGCAAACTTGGTCAATCTGTTGACCACTACATAGATACAGTCCTTACCCTAGACCTTGGGTAGACCGGTGATGAAGTCCATAGATATACTCTCCCATTTCTGCTCTGGAATGGGGAGTGGCTAAAGTAGCCCTACTAGAAGAGCATGCTCTGACTTGTTCTACTGGAAAGTCACACACTCACTGACATGTCTCATAATGTCTTGTTTGAGGCCCTTCCATGAGAACCTCTCTCGGATTTGTCTGTAGGTTTTGAAAAACCCCTGATGTCCTGCTAGAGGTGAATCATGAACTGCGGTGAGGATTTTCTTCTTAAGCCCTGAATCTGGCACCAAGTAGACTC
>ML788066.1:84109-99652 GCA_009831015.1 Picea engelmannii
CACCACATCTATGTCTGATAGGTCAACCACATAAAATGTGTCTCTCACTGTGTAGTTGCCTAACTTCATATATAAGTTTGGAATTTTGTCTAGACACTCCACTGTGTGGCCATCTGCTATCGCAACATCAAACCCCTCAAACTCCTCTATCTGAAGTGCCCGTCTCGATACTAGTGAAACATCGATGAAGTTGTGGGTGGCCCCACCATCTATCAGGGAAATTTCCCATTGCCCCTGAATAATCCCTCTGATACGAAGGGTATCATACCTGGGAACACTAGAAAGGGTCGCTATGACTCCTCCCTTTGCTGGTTTCTTCCTGTTATCCTGCTCTGGCGGTTGTGGGACTACTGGAGGATGGGCTCCTGCCGGTGTTGGTGGTCTACGGGGAAGTTGCTCCTCTGCTGGTGCTGACTCCTCCTCTGAACTAGTGGATCCATTATCTTTCTCCTCCTCCTCACTATCCACACTATTTGCTGCTACCTTAATATAATGAATCTCTCCCTTGCCCATGCACCCGTGGCTTGGGACCCAAGGATCTCTATAGCTGAAGCAAAGATTCTTCCTCGTAAGCTCTCGCCTAGTCTCCTCATCCAAATTATCCTTTCCCTTCCATTCTCTCTGGAATGGCTTCCTATCTTGACCCCTTTGGGGCACAAATGGTTTGGATAAAGTTTTAGTCTTTGGTACTGAGTCTACCAGATATTGAGTGCGAAGGATGGCATCCTGCAAAGTGGGAGGCCTATATGCCTTCACCCATCCTCTTAAAGTCTCTGTGAGTCCTTCTGTGAATAGCATGATCAACCTGGGTTCTGATATATTTGTCACTGCCATGGCTACTCGCTGAAAGTCTGTAATGAATGCCTTTGCTATGCCAGTTTGTCTCAACTGGGCTAGATCCCTGAAGTGTATCTCGGGATCCTTCCTATCAAACCTATCCATGAGCCTATCTGTAAACTCCCTATAGGAGGTTATGCGACTATGACCGAATGTCACCAGTCCATGATACCACCACTCGTGTGCCTCACCCTCCAAGTGTAAGGTCGGGAAACTAATGGCCTCTGTCTTGGTCATCTGGTTGAGCTTGTAATACATGTCTAGCTTCTGTACCCAAGCTCTAGCAGTGTATTTGGACAATCCGTCGAAAGAAGGGATAGTGAGTTTCCCAACTTTTTAGATGAAATTGAGGTTATGCCCCTACTGTTGTTGTGGTCCTCCCCTCTTCGGCTCTCTGGGGCAGTTCCTGAGTCTGAGTCCATAGTACTCGACTAAGGTCATGTCCTGATGGAAGTCATGACCCAATGCTGCGTACTCCCTCCTGTACTCTGCAATGTCGTCGGCATGAGTGGGTGGCCTCTGTGTTATTGGTGGCGGTGCTGCTACCGAGGGTGCCCTCTAGAAATTGGGAAAGAAGGGTCTGGGAATCCTACTCCCAGAGGTGTATGTGCGAGAGGGTGACTGGGGTCTACTGCCTGCTCCCGAGTTCACCTATGCTGCATGCGAGACTTGTGTATCTGGGGTGCCCACTCTAGATAATCTATCAACCACTTGTGCCAAGGACTGAGACATGGTCTGTTGACTAGCTAACATACCATTGATAACCTGCATGAAAGATTCCTATGGATCTATGGGGGCCTTTCCGCTGTCCTATGGTCGCTCATATTTGTCTCCTAGCATCCTCTCTACCTCGCGCTCAGCCTCATGCTCTACCCTTCTCTCTTCTTCTCTGTGTGCCTCTTCCTCTTCCTCTGAGCTAGGAGGGAAAGGGGGAAAATTAGGTCTATGCCTTCTTTCCTGATGCCTGTTGTAAGTGACATATTCATCACCTATGTGTTCACGGCCCTCTGGGTCTTCTGCTGCACTCATTGTCTTTTGTCATAGGTTGGCAGGAACCTAGCTCTGATACCACTATAATGTTCCTGACTTGGCTAGTCTAGGAAATGCTAGAATATGGGAGCACTGAAGAATGATGGAAGACTTGGATGATCTTCCTGGTGACTAGGGTGTGTCTTTCAACACCGAAATCAGCCAACTGGTGTCTTCCTCCTAGAATACACTAAACTATATCTCCTAATATGTGCCTCTTCTCCTCAATGACAAGTCATAATCTGCATAATAATGAATTAGGTCGCTGACCCTTCCTTTATAGTTTTCCAAAACCCTAGATCATGCTGAAACCCTAAATCACTGTTGAAACCCTAATTCACTGTTGACTTCTATTTTTATCTCATAATGAATTAAAAGCGTTGTTAACTCTTGTTAGCTCAATGTCACTTTCCGAATATAACACCTATGACTGGGGTGACCTCTAGTAAAGCGTTGTTAACTCTTGTTAGCTCAATGCCACTTTCCGAATATAACACTTGTGACTTGGGTGACCTCTAGTAAAGCACTGTTAACTCTTGTTAGCTCAATGTCACTTTTCGAATATAACACCTGTGACTGGAGTGACCTCTAGTAACCCTGTTTACCCTTCTTTGGCCCTGGCTATAGTCTAACGGGGTGGTTTAGACCATTAAGCCTCCTCTTCTCGAGCTCCTATTTGGAAAGGGACATTACACCTCGCTCCAGAGGTGCTTCGACACTTCTCCTTTCGGGAGATTCCACCATTCTAGTGTCCAGGATCCTTGGTGACTAGAACTATGAAATGACCCTCCATATCGGCAGTTGGATCTAGCTTCAAAATCAACGAACACGATCCATTTTCCCTTGAACACATTGGCTCTGCACCCCTCATCTGCTTTGTCCGCACTCCATACGACCCTATGCTATGACCGTGGGCCCACACCCAAAGGTGCCTTTGCATCTCACATATCATGGATGGGAGGGAGTCGACCCTTGTATTTCAAAGTCACGATAGGCGAACTAGCAACCAGACTCAATTGTGCACCATGCATCCTTCAAGACTAATGGTCCCGATCCTTTTGGGGATTGTCCTTCTGGGATTTCTCACTCCTCTTCCTCCAACCACCTTTCCATATGACCCTGTTCTATGACTGTGGGCCCGCACCCAAAGGCGCCTTCGCATCTTGTATATCATGGATGAAGGGACTGGCGACTAGACTTAATCAGGTGCCACGTGTCCCGATTGGATCAGATGACCACGATCATCTCATGAATTTGGACCTAATGGCTGAGCCCATGCGCTAAACCTCATGCAACTCTATGGCTCTGGCTTACCTGATGACCGTTGATCTGCTCCATCGATGGATCCTCGCCGTTGAAAACAAAAATGCTCGCTCGCTTGATTTTAAGATCGAAATGGAATTCTTCTGTGTGCTGCACTTGACACTCATGAATGCAACATTTGAATAAAATGCATTTGATGGGTTTTTAAAACCCATTTATTCACATTTTACACCAAGGGCCTGAAATCAGAGAGAAATGTCTCACTTGCAATAATTGGCGCTAACACACACAACCAAAGAATCCTCAACAACCTAGAGGAAAAAATAAAAGGAACAAAAAGAAAAATTCCAATACTGATAAATATATCGCCTCCACCCAAAACACTAAGGAGGGGGCACTAAAGGAAAGAAGAAAAGTAGTTTTCCCTACACAATTTGTGGGGAGGACCATCCCACTCATCAGTGTCCTGAGAAGGATGAGATCCATCTATTTTTGGCCTAGCAGCGGGCCCCTCAATAACTTGTTGTATTAACCCATCCTTTCCCCCCTCAACCTCAAAACATAGTTTCAACAAATCCTTCCCCTCCCCAATGGGGCATGGAAAATACCCCTCACCATGAGGGGTCTTCCTTAAATTCTTATTTCTACATGTGTGACCACACGGTCAACTTGCAAATGTAAGCCAAGAACTATGACACATTCGGGCCTATCCCTATTGTGAATGAGACACTATCTTCATCCCAACCTTGTGGCCCTCTCCAGATAGAGAAGATATCTATGGATACATTGCTTCACCCCTCCAAGGGATTTATTCATTGAATGACACACAATCCCAACACACGGGTTTCCCACAACTATAGTATTTTGGAATACTTGGCCCAGGCACCTTGTGCCATGTCTGCACTTGAGGTACTCCAAAAATGCCCATTGAAACGGAAATATTTGTTGTCATCCATAGGCAGGGTTGATACCTTAGAGTCTAGTTTGATGACCTTTGATTCTTCTTAGGCTACTCATATGCTCTACCATCAAATATCCTTTCAGATTGAAGTGCGAATGATGGGTGAAAACATCTTCCGAGCATTCATTAATGAAGGAGCCTTGACTTTGTAACACCCTGTTTCCCCCAGTCTATAAAAATACTTATGTTGGCCAAGAACTGTGGCAAACTCAAATATGTGAATGGGTGATTCTGAATGGACCTTAGTATACAAGGTCGACAAATGTAAATTAACATTTTGAATATATATATGTGTGTGTGTGTGTGTGTGTGTGTGTGTGTGTGTGTGTGTGTGTGTGTATGTGTGTTGCAGGACTGCTGGGAGGGGGATGTGCTGAAAAAGAGACCATGATGGCTAAAGAAAGGTGGTGAAAGGCACCTGGAATGGTGGCCTTGACTTCCACCGAAACCAATACTATATTTGGTCTTCACTGGCCTAGAGAACCAAGAGTGGCTCGCTGGCCCCGAAATGAATTACTCGCCAGGTTGGTAGGTGAAGAGGCTCCTCATGAGTTAATGAGGGATGGGGGTGAACTGCCCATCCATGGAGGCCTCAGACCTGACCACCGTGGGGAAATTCATTCCACAAACCTCGCCGGAAAAGAAAAGGCAGGTAAAAGGTGTGGGAGGGGGACAGATGCGGGGGGAAGATCGAAGGAAAACATCGGAAGAAATCTAGAACAAAATACAGAATGAGTGATAGAAGAGAAGGAGGAGAGTAACCTTCATTCTCGATCACTGAAGAACAGAGACAGCGAGTCTCAAGCATCGTGTTCTAGCTCGGGGGTGGCTAGTGGTAAATCCATTCAGAGTCGCTGAGCCTACGGTTGGGTGGAAACGAGCACCCCTCTCAATAGTTGCACCAAACCCGATGTTTTTTTGATAAGTGTTTTATATCTTGTATCTTGAAATTTATATGCTGACATGTATGCTCATAGTTTGTGAAATTATGAATGGTTTCAGTATAAGACTGTATGCATGGTGTTTTGATCAGAAATGATGGCTGCATGCTTTTATTGGAAAGACCACGTATGTCTTATGTTTATATATATATTGAACTAATACAGACTTTCAAGTCTTCTCTCGAGAGATTTGTTCCCGTGTTTGTCTTACCTGATTCCTTGGATAGATTTCCCCACAAAGGCACCCTTTCGATACCACTCCCTTACCTTCTAGAAGACAATATTACCGTGGGGGTAAATTAAGAGTTTTTGGAGTTTTGACACCTGGAGTATCTAGGTCCGAGTTCTCTTCTACTCACGAGTCCTGAAACCCTGTTATAACCCTAAATTGCACCACACATGCTTACTTGGCATCAGACCAACTCATATCCCTTCTTTGCCAAAACTCTACTAAACAACTCTTAGAAAATCCTCTTGTGTCAAGGCCCACGTGCCCTAGCCCATTATTGAATGCATGTGCATGCTGGCTGACTCACTACAGCCCGCATGTACCTAACAAAGCACAAAAAAAGGAAAGTTGCCGACGGAACAAAAACTATGGGTCAGTTAACTGAAACTCCCGGCCATGCATGGCCGAGGGTTCATCCAAAACCGTAGCTCCTTCTAGCCTATAAAATAAGGTGTAGGGGTACCATTTGGAAGAGGAAATGGTACATTGAGCTCGATCGCTCAAGATACTCTTCTTTTGGCGAACTGGCGATGACCTTCCTTAACCATTTCCAGTTACCTGTGAGATACGATGCTGGCACAGAGATGCTCACCAATTTAGAACAGACAACAATGGACCATATCTCTGATCATATCCGAGAATGGAGACGTCGAAAGAGTCTAATCAAAGTACCCGTCCCACCAGCATTCCTGCTTCAGTGGTTCCTTAAGTCTTTGGTCCCATAGCTATCCAAATAAATCTAGACTTCCAGTGTTTTCTCCGAAGAGGATGCCATCATGAGAGCTCAATAGTTTGAGCTCATATATTCTCAGTCTGGTTTATTATACAACATCTTGCCCGATGCGCCACGTTCGATACTAGATAAAACTAGACAGAGAGTTGGACCACATGCCAATGGTATTGTTGGTTCAGCACAAACCAAGCCCGTTGAGCAATTGACAAAACAGTTGCAACAATTATCTATACAACACATAGTGGCCAGCCAAACTACTGCTTTGGCTTCTCCCCCTACCCAAATGTTGGACATACACTCTGTGCAGTCGAATAACCCAACGGCCACCCAACAGCCTGAAGGGAAGAAAAAACAATGAAAGAAGGGTAAGGGGGATAAAAACCCCACTGATAATGCTGGCGGGGACACGACGGAAAAACGAAAGGTGAGGTATTGGTGCAACTTGTGTGCAGAAGACCACCCGACCCATCTTTTTCCTCGACTTGCAGAGGCCCAAAAGTTTGTCACACAGTAACAACAGGCAGTGTTGACTAACCCTTTTCAACATGGGAAAAATTTAACTCAAGCCTCTACAAGTACAGAAGGGGGTAGCCAAGAAGCGTGCCCTCCTCCAAACAATCCCTTATCCGCAAACGTATATATGGTTAGGGGTGATGCTTTCATAATGACTAGAGTGCACGACTATAGTAAACCAAGTGTTTTTGAGAAGGGTAAAGAAGCTGACCTCCCATCTCTTCCTCTACAGATTGAGAAGACATTGGGAGAAACTATGACATGCATTCCATAGGGTGCATTTAAAAAATCTTCTCACAACCCAAATGCAAGGGCCGCCCATAATTACTCTGTGGTGGAGGATTTATCACAAACCCCTTGTGCGATGTCTTCTTTGGAGGTCCTCCAAAGATACCCTGCTTAGAGGAAAGCCTTGTTAATCGCTTTGGGCTCTACGGAGACTTGTAATTCGGGTACCATCATGTTACATACAACTGACTTATAACCTCGTATGCCTTACCACGTAGCGTTTCAGATAGTAGTGGCTCATCCCATGAAATGTTTTACATGGAATATATTTTGCACGGCGGTCGATGAGGGCACCTCGACATGCGTTATGTCGTTAGCATGCTGTAAGGCCATTGGCCAGTCCACTTTGTCTCCATCACCTACTCTCCTCACTGTGTTCGACGATCATTCTTTCCAACCACATGGCATCGTTCCTTCTTTCCCTATGTAGTTAGGAGGAAAAACTGTGTGTGTCGAATTAGAGGTAATCGATGCTCCCCTTGACTATAATCTCTTGTTAGGACGGAGTTGGATGAATTTTTTGTCGAACAGGCTTGGCATCAGGATACATTGTGATTTTATGTTCAACTATTTTTGGATCGATACCTGGCATTTCCTCATAAGACCAGGCAAAAATGAAACTTATGCTTGCATAGCATAAGTCCAATCACGAGTCTTACAACTTCAGAGTCTACAAGGCAAGGCGAATTTCTTACGACGCTTCATCGCCAACTATGACAAAATCACCAAGGGATTTATGCATTTACTAAAGAAATACGTTCCATTTTTCTCGGACAAAGCCGCTCAACACTCTTTCGACGCATTAAAACACGCCCTCACAACCGCATCTCTGCTACGACCACCTAACTATAACAAAGATTTCTTATTATATCTGGCTGTCGCAGAGTCAACCATAGGCATGGTTTTAGTTCAGGAAGACGATTCATTTTCAGAATACATGATCTATTACCTGAGCCGAGGCCTCGTAGGACTAGAACTAAATTATTCTCATATCAAAAAAATTGCGTTGGCAGGAGTTCATGTTGTTCAACGGTTCCGTCACTATGTTATATTTCGTAAGACCACCGTCATTGCTATCGTGAATCCATTCCAGTACATGTTGACATGACGAGTTATAGGCAGAAAAATCAGTAGGTGGATAGTCATCCTCCAGGAATTTGACTTAGACTTCGTTTTAGCAAAGTCTAAAAAGTCATTGGTCTTTGCAGAGCTTATTTCAGAACTTCCGATTGAGTCAGGTGATGTTATGCTTGAGGAATCGCCTATCCGGGGGGATATGTTTTTGGTTACATCTTCAAACCCCTAGTACAGAGATATACTTATCTATCTCTAGACTTTGAAGTACCCCACCTCTACTTCTCATGACGAGCGTCGGCGAATACGCCACCAGGCTAAGAATTATCTCATACTCGATGATACGTTGTATCGGAGAGGTGTAGACTGCATCTTGCGTCAATGTCTCACTCATGAGGAGGCCATCATAGTGCTCAACGATTTCCATACTGGAGCTTGTGGTGGTCATTTATCTGGGTTGGAAACAAACCAAAATATTTTACGAGTAGGTTACTTCTGGACCACACTTATCAAAGATTGTATCGAATCGGTCAAGAAGTGCCATCCGTGCCAAATCTTCTCTCGGAAGATGAGGGCACATCCAGCTCCTATGTTTCTTGTCATCACAGTTGGTCCCTTCACTAAGTGGGGGATTGATTACACTACATGCAACCCCCCGTCAGCAAGGGGGCACCGCTATATCATCGTAGCTATCGACTACTTCACTAAGTGGGTCGAAGCTATGCCAGCGTTTAAAGATAATGGAGAGACTGCAACTCTCTTTTTATTCAACCAGATCATAGCAAGGTTCGACATCCCAAGAGAGATTGTCATTTACCATGGCAGTCACTTTCAGAACCAAATGATGACCGAATTAACATCAAAGCTTGGGTTACGGCAAGAACATTCATCACCTTACTACCCCCAAGCCAATGGGCAGGTGGAAGCTGTAAACAAAACTCTTAAGATGATTCTACAATGAACTATCAACTCAGCCAAGTCAAATTGGCATTTGATGTTATACTCGACATTATGGGCTTATCGAACATCTGTTAAGACTGCAACCGATTTCTCACCTTTTCAACTCGTTTACGGGATGGAGGCAGTCTTGCCCATAGAATGTCAAATCCCATCTCTGAAATTGGCAGTACAGTTATTGCCAGACACTTCTCCACTTGAATAATGGTTAGTATACCTTCAGCAGCTTGATGAGCAGCATTGCGATGTGGCCCTGGCCAACGAGGCTCACAAACATAAGGTCAAGTGTCAATATGATAGGTCCGTTCGTCCTCGGATTTTCTCTGAAGGCAACCTTGTCCTAGTCTATGACCAAGACAAGGACCCCCTGGGGGTAGGAAAGTTTAAACCCATGTGGTTCGGACCCTTCATTATCAAAGAGGTATTAAAAAAGGGTGCTTATCGTTTGGTTGATTTTGAAGGGAATGCTTTGGCGGAGCCTAGAAATGGGCTCTACCTCAAGAAGTATTACTCATAGACAGGTCACTGTGGGTAACTTTTTGTAGCATATGTATAGTCTTTGTACTATTACTTTTTAATTTTCTTTTAAAGTGTTATGGACGTGTCATTGATGTTATCTTTCGTCAATATGGCAAATGTCAAGTGAGTCCGAGGTGTTCGTTGGATATGCAGATGGTGCTAGTTGACACACGCGGAGGATTCCTCCACAACTTGGGTAATCTTTACACCCCAGGGTCAGTTGTTATCTTCCGGAGGCATATGCTTAGGTGACACCACAAATAATGTCACCGAGTATAGTGCATTTATTGAGTTGCTCCATGATGCCTTGTCATTGGGTATCTCTCATCTCCGGGTCTATCTCGACGCTCAACTGGTTGTGTCACAGCTAAACAGAGTATACCGGGTTCATGATCCAACTTTAGATCGACGATTCCTTAGGGTACGTCTCTTAGAACGAAACTTTGATTATATTACATATTTTCATGTTCCTAGGAGATTAAACCAAATTACAGATACTCTAGCTAATAAAATTTTAGATTGGCATCTTTCCCACATATAAAAAGAACATGGACATAAACATGTAAATACATTTTTGCACACATAATCCATAAGACACAAAAGAGATAAAAACCATATATAAACATCATAAAATAACCAGAGTACATAGATGGATGCAAGCACCTAAAAATGAGAATAGTAGCGAGTCACCGGGCTTATGCCCTCAAAAAAGATATACAAATAGGTGCTCGTAGCACATAAAAAGTCTAAAGTCTGTTTAGGGCCTATGGGCCCTGTTATAATCATCCACAGCATGGGCTAAACGCCTAAACAATCGAACCCATGTCCGAGGTGCCCCCACAACATGAGGTTGCATGGATGGCGGTAGGTCCTCTATCTCTACCATTGGGACTATGCAAGTAAGCACAGTAAAGTTCTATTCAACTCGTTTAAGGACCATCTCGGCCTCTCTGGCTGGGAGGTTCCCTGCTACTGCTTCTCCCCTAGCGGCGGTAGCTGCGACTTCTGGCCGTGGATGACGCTTGTTCCATGCATAGTCGGCATATTGCACGGGTCCCACATCTACATGCAACAAACGTTTACCCGTCAAATACTCTGGCATACAAAAAAATGATATATATAACAAAAAGACATAAAAACTACATATGCAAACAAAAAAACTACAAAGGTGGAGACTTACCCATCTCCCCTCACTCCTCTCCAGGAGGCATGGGTATCTCTGGATCTCTAGAGAAATCTATCCCTGCATATGGGTAGTCCTCGATAACAGGGATCTGTCGTGACAGCCAAGCAAAGAAGTCATCGTTGAAGGACTCAACGGTCCTTCCACCACCCTGTCGCGATAGTAACACTGCCCATCTACACACTGCAGGGAAAGAGGCCAGATGTCCTCATACTACAACCCGAGGACTGAAACTCGGAACTCTCTCAAAAAAGAACGAACACAAGATGGTCCCTAACCCGAAGTTCCTCTGTGTCCACTATTGGCAATCTGTCAATTTCCTCTTCATGCACTCAAGCAGTGTGGTACTCCGGTCAAAAATTTGTGCATTCATGCACTAGATGGCACAGTTCATCTATGCACGCGAAGCCTGATGCACGGCTGCTGAGTCGGTAATCCGCCCAATCAGTAACAAGATAGTCTGCAGCGCTAAGTTGGTAATCTTGCTAATGGGTACCTGGGAGCCTGCACATTTGGTCCCAGCCTCACAGTGCTCAGCTATCAATTCCGAGATCTTATTCAGCCCCGTAGGAAAAGTCTGGAAGTTGACTGGTTCCCCTCTCCTTGAGAGGCTAGTCAAAAAGTAAATGTCCTCAGTGGTGGGCACCAATGATTTCCCCTCTAGCATAAATGCCTCTGCGTCAGGATGCCAATAGTCAATCAAGCTGTTCAGTAGCCTTGGTTGCGCGTGCATAAACGGATATAGAAAGAATTTGAGTAAACCACATTGCATTAACACGACCACAACATTCGGATCTGCAGCAACCAACTCACTGATTGCCTCATGCTCCCTCTCCATCCACTAGACATACATCCTGCCAACACAACAAGGTAAAGGAGGGTCAGTACATCCTTTTATTTTACTTTTTCATCATACAAGGGGGGTACATGCGGGCTGTAGAGGTGACAGTCACCTGTACACATGGGCAAACTTTACTCTGCTCATGTGTACACGCGGCCTGTCCAGTGACAGCTCGCGTGTACCTAGGGCCGACCTTTTTAAGGTCGATGCCCACCCAAAAAACCAACTAAATAACTAAATGGAAGTATTGAATAGCTAGATAAGGGAGTTTGTACTTACTTGGTCCAAGCAGAAGTTCATTTCGTCCACTGTAGCTCTCGGAATCACTATCTTTGGCAAAGGGGGTCTTTTGGCTCCAGAGTCAATTTCCAAATCAACAATGGTGATAATGAGCTGCCAGTTTCTATTTATAGACTTTTTGGCCTCTTTTTGTCACTTTTTTGGCCTCCCTTATAAGTTTATTTATACCAAAAACCATTTAGAGTGATCCAGGAGTTATATGGGAGGGATTTGATCGGGTATTGGGACAATTGTTTTTTGGGTTTTGAGAAAATATTGACGGTCCATAAAAAAATTTATTTTTCAAAAATCAACTTGAGCATATAGGTTAGGATACCATCCCAACTTTTGCATCTCGTTGCCTTTTTTCTTATACTATAGGATCGATCCCATTAGGTTGTGACACAGAACCGTCCTATCTGCTCTAGAAGTGTCGCGACTTGGTGGTAGAGCTTACCAGAACATGGATGCCCTAGGTAGGTCCTGGTTGCATTATGGTGTCCATGTCGTTTCTAAAAACCACTGTAGGCTCGGGAGTCCGTATAGTCTTTCCTGAATATGACTTTGAGCCTCATTTGCATGAGTCTTTTTCACCCTTTGTCTTACCCTAAAGACTCCCAAAAAATCATGGGTCTCCTTTTAAGCCCTTTTCAGACCCTCTAAAAATGAAAAGATTGCTGAGTGATCGTGTGGCCTTTCGCACTCGTTAAATTGAAATTTGAAGTCACGTCTGTCCGGTGGTAGTTTACCCCTTTTTCGGTCTGTACGGTCAACTGTATGAACAAAGGTATACTCTATCGAATTCCCATTCTTTAGAAGAGTATCCTCCGGTATAATTTTATTCTTTTTTCGGGCCTGAGGGACTAAATTTACGAAAAAGAAACCCCCATGGAGTCCATAGTTAAGCTCTTTTCAGACTCCCTAAAATTGAAAAGATCACCAAGTGACCTTATTCTTTCACACTTGTTAAATTGGTCCAGAAGAATATTACTGACGGAGTCCATAGTTAAGATTTTTTCACTTCTTAAAAGTGAAAAAATAGCCGAGTGATATTTTCCTTGTCACACTTGTTAAAATGGTTTTGAATTGATGTCTAATCGGTGCTAGTTTATCCCTTTTTCGAAACGACAAGACTATTGTCGAAAAAGGTACCCCAGCGGAGTCTCCTTTTATGCTTTTTCAGACTCTCTAAATATGAAAAACCACCGATCTTACCTTCTCTGGGCTCTTTAAACTTACATCGAAGGACGTTACCATTGTGTGTTCTATCAACCCCATTTGCATACCTTATCCACCAGCCTTGTGACAGTTTGCTTCTATGTCTTAACACCTTTGGCCACCGAAGGATTTTTTTCGAGTATCATTTTACCAGAACATCAGTCTTGTCCTTGTGCCTCGAGCTTGTATGTTTGAAGTACTCATTCCTCCATTGTAATGTAGTATTCCTTTATTCTTTTTCAAAAATTATCAAAAAGAACAAAAAAATCAAATATACCCCAAAAAGAGGATGGGAGAATTATTTTATTTATTGGCAGCATAATGAGTCACCCTTGGATAAAGCACATATGTCCGTTTGATCATTAGACTATGGGATGTAGTACGACCTTAGAAATCTTTTCTCACTATATAGAGTTGTGTCCTCCACCGTTTGGTTACTCTTCCAAACATATGGAGAGTTTGTGTTGCCTCCTGCTTCGTAGACTTATGATTAACATATATGCTTCCTGAGTCTTATCACTTGTCATGCTATTGTCCAAGAGAAGTTTGTCACTAATCTTGAGTCGGCCCCTCTGCAATATGTCTCTTGTCCGCATACCCGACCATCCTGAACATCCAATCAAGTCCTTGTTCGAAATCACTGAAGCCTTCAGTCCGATCATCAAGATTATCAAGTCCATAACCGACGAGCCATTGAATACCTCTGGGTAGTGTAGTCGTACACTCATATTACACTCCTACCCGAGTTTTAGAATATTTTGAAGTTGTTGCTCGAGCTCTGAAGTACAACCATCAGGCCGAATCAGCTTCTGGAAGATGGGTACTCTATATGTATATCTTTCTGATTTCGAGATGTAGCTCCGTTGTGTATTATTCGTGGCTACTCTTTATAGTTATTTGACATGGATCTACAGTGTATTTGATTGGTAGCCATGGTTCTATTTTATCCTGAGCATGGGTATGCCCACCTCGGTGAGACATTTTTTATTTTGTAGACGTCACCTCCTGGTTCCTGATCCTTGGGCTCAATTGTTCAGCACATCAGTAAAGATTGGTAATGTATTTTGGCCATCAGATGCTCTTCTGACCTCACACATTAGGGGGCATCTGTTATAACCCTAAATTGCACCACACATGCTTACTTGGCATCAGGCCAACTCATATCCCTTCTTTTCCAAAACTCTACTGAACAACTCTTTGAAAATCCTCTTGTGTCAAGGCCCACGCGCCCTAACCCATTAGTGAACGTGTGTGCACATTGGCTGACTCACTACAGCCTGCATGTACCTAACAAAGCACACAAAAAGGAAAGTTGTCGACGGAACAAAAAACTATGGGTCAGTTAACTGAAACTCCTGGCCATGCATGGCCGAGGGTTCATCCAAAACCCTAGCTCCTTCTAGCCTACAAAAGAAGGAGTAGGGGTACCATTTGGAAGAGGAAAAAATATAGAAAAGAAACTCTTCCCAT
This sequence comes from Picea engelmannii, assembly GCA_009831015.1. Taxonomy (NCBI): domain Eukaryota; kingdom Viridiplantae; phylum Streptophyta; class Pinopsida; order Pinales; family Pinaceae; genus Picea; species Picea engelmannii. The sequence goes on from ML788066.1 coordinate 98,445, forward strand.
TTACGTAATCCATTGTCCCAACCCTTTAGCCTTTCCTCACGCCAAAGGAGATTTAACGCAAAGCAGTTGAAGGATAGAAGAAGAGGAGCCCAGGATCAGGTTCAAGGAGCGGTGGCCGGTCTCAACTTTGTTTGTAAGTTGATTCACTTTCAGTAATAAAAATAATACTTTTCCCATCCCAATGCATGAATTGTCTATGGTTTGGTTAATTTATGCTTGATTTCTAACCCTTGAGTAGAGAAGTAGCATGCATGCATAGTTGTTATTTGTCTTGAGTGCAGGTCATCTGTGGAAGGAGCAGTGCAAGAAAGTGATCAAAGCGCAACGGAGGATCTACATCGAACACTGGTAATAAGGTTGGTGGTCCTCTTCCATGCATTTACTGTGAAAGAGGGGTTTAAATCTTGGGTTGTAGGTTAAAAAGTAGTTTCTTTTCAGTCGAAATCTGCATGCAATTCTGACCCTAGTTTGCTAGTACGTAGGGTGTTTTCCCCAACAACAAACCCCGACCCGCGAAATCTCGAAATGAAAGCATATGGATGAGTTAGGACGTTTTAGTGGTTTGGTACCCAGGATACCCTCCCTCTTGTTGAATGCACGAATGAGATCCTTTAGGAGGATCTCAGGTCAGTTAAGACCATAAAATTGAATGAAGGAATGCAGGCGATACTGCCTTGACCCCCTTTTAACCTTCGCAAGTAACGAAGAAATCAGGACCATCGATCCCAAGATCCATGGGAGTACATAGATTGTCCAGCTATAGAGTACACGTGGCAGCTGGTAAGAATTTCAGCATTTTGGCACCAGGAGGACTAGAGGGTAAGAACCCTTGTCCTCACGACTCGCGAAATCCTGACATACAAAACCCCAAAATGACAGGATGTGGACAAGTTAAGATGATTCAGTATTTCAACACCTTGGATACCTAGAGGCAAGTCCCTTGTACACGCTTGATCTAAAAATATGACGAAGACTTGATAAACTTGATTAAATTAATTTTTGCAAGTGAAATGTTATGTGTTTAATGCAACAGGATCAATTTGCAACACATATTAAAGGATTACTTATGTAGAAATAAACATAGATAGCATCAAAAATCATTGAACATCAGACATAAACACAGCAACTTGATAAAGGAGTTCACCCCACTCCGGGCTACATCTCCTGGTCCAGCCTCCAAATGGATCTTTTATATTAAATTGCTCAAA
>ML788066.1:99658-131685 GCA_009831015.1 Picea engelmannii
AAAAACAAGTCTTACAGTGCTCAAATCAACAAAATGACTGCTCCAATGGCTCCGCAGCGTGCCAAAACCCCTGTCTAGGCTCTGACGGCACCTGAAACGGTCGAAAAATGAAGAAGATAGCCTCCTTGAAGTCTCCCCTCCTTCTTTGCTGTCTTTGGTTCTACAATCTGCACCCTTGTTCTCCAAACCTGGCACACATGCTCATTTAAGCGTAAAGAACCTAGTCCCGTACGCAACCGCGCACCGGTACAAACCGTAGAATGGTTAGGGCGTCTCCAGCCCTTAACCGCCTCGGCATTGGGTCATATGGCCCATGAGACCTTGGGCTGGGCGCAAAAATAGTTGGACCGTTGAACTGTTTAAAACCGCGCGCTAATTCTTAACACATAAGTCGTGGGTTCAAAACCCCGCGCTAACACAATATATATATAGAAAAAACATTTCAATTGCAATGTATTGCAATACAAATATACAATATAAATGAATGCGCGCACGCCAACATACGGGCCAATACAATATGGGTCATATGCGTGGTAATAAAACCAAGGGTCGGGGCTTAAGCCCCGACCCGCGCCCTTTTCCACATACCACATAAAACAAACATAAATATATGTTAATTGGTATAATAATCAAATATCATCGGGCGGCCAAATGGTTATTGGAGTGTTGCGAAATCTTTGTGTTGTGGGAGGTCTCGGGTTCAAACCCGCGGACTCCAACAATATTTTTACAAAGCAATATAAACCAAACAAAGGAGGGACACGTGGCGCCCAAGCATTGGGCCACGTGTCCTCTTCTCATTCGTTCCCAATACAACCCGTGTCAACACCCCATTGGGCAACAATCAACCAACCGATATGAGACATGTCATCATGCTGCCACGTTAGCAATATGGTACGGCCCTCCACGTGGCCGTACGGACTGTACAGACAGGTACAGTCAGCGTCCAAATTTTTACCTGTTTGACTTGGCGGTCAAATCGCGATATCTCCTCCATACGGACTCCATTCGCGAAAATAAATATACCGCCGGAATCAGGAAAACGAGACGGACGCAATGGCACTATTTTCGTCTCCATCCGAGCACTTTGAAAATTGAGCAAATTTTGATCCCCTGATGAACGCTAGTCCTGAAATCCCGATGGGTGAAATCCTGAAAGGACAATACACGAACATGTTATGATATTTCGGCATTTTGAAAATCGAAATACTCAAGGGCGTACTCGCTTGTACTCACAAGTCCCGAAATCCTGACTTGCGAAGTCCCGATATGGCCTAGTTCGCATAAATCTGATACTTTGGTGTTTTGGCTTCCAGAGTGCCAAAGGGCGTGAACCCCTTGACATTTTATAACATGAGATCCCGAAAGGAGAAACCCCGAAATGAGCTTAGAAATGATTACTGGTTTTGGAGTTTTGGCTGCCGGGAAACCTAAGTGGGAGACCTCCTGTCTGTGCATATCCTGAAATCCTGGCATACGAAACCCTGAAATAATAATAGCACGGATGAGGTAGGTTGTTTCGGTATTTCGGCACCTGGGATACTTAACAGTAAGTTTTCTTGTGCTCGCCAGTCTCGAAAACCCGGTTTGTGAATTCCCAAAATGGGCTAAGCGACACACACACACACACACACACACACACACACACACATATATATATATATATATATATATATGTATGTATGTATGTAGGATTCAGAGTTTCGGTTCCCGGGAAAACCAGGTGCGAGACCTCCTATTGTCGCATACCCCGAAATCCTGTTGGAGGAAACCCCGAAATGGTGAAGCATGTTTAGAATTGGCATTTTCGGAGTTTTGGCTCCTGGGAAACCCAGATGTGAAACCTCCTATCATCGCATCCCCCGAAGTTCCGATATGCGAAATCCCGAAGGGTAGAGTGCCTGGACTTAACCTGGGTCACTGCTAATCATGTTAAGTGGTTAGATCCATTTTGGATTTCAACCCTTCGAAAGACAAGAGAGAAAGGGGAATACATGCATCATGATTTCCTGAATTGCGAAAGCCAACGAGCACCTTCGCGATAAGGCCCGTGGTCATAGCCGTCGATCGTATGAGTGCGGTTAAGGGATAACAGGGTCTGTATCAGGCCCCGTAGGGATTCAGAGAATTTTGTTCATCGGAGAAAAGATGAAAAAGGCCGATTTTTTTTTATTTCCATAGTGGGTGTGTTATAAAGTGGCATCAGAGCATGGTTACAACACTTGGCCTGCTTGGGCTCATGAATGGGTTGTGCAGAGACTCCATTCGGAGTACTGTTAAAATGAGTAACTCCTTATCTTGACCCCCTCAATTAAAAATTCAAAGTTAAGAATGAAAACTCTAATTGTGTGTGTGCATGAGAAAAATATGAAATATGTACTGGTTATAAATGAATATAAACATTGACTAACAACCAACATTTTTTTTTCCTTTTGCACACAAGCGGAAGATCAACCATGGGAAATTATCGATGTATAGAATTATGACTCACCATGAAGTGGGGGAGGGCTCCCACAATAGAGTTGAAGATTTTGACGAAAGGAGGGCGGTAGGGACCCCTCCAGATCTAGCCGAGATTGTGAGGAGCCTCATGGTCGAATTACAAAGCTGTAAGGCTAGCAATTATAAGATGACGAAAGAACAAGAGAAGAAAACAGAGATTAATGCAGTCTTACTGTAGAGCTTATCCAACCTACAAAGACAAATGCAGCATGAACCTGAGGTACAGAAACATGGTCATGTCAGTGGCCACACTAAGAGGAGCACCTCGAAAAAGGTCCATCCCAGAGGCAAAGGACAAGCGGTGGACGATTCCTCTGGGAAGGAACCTGGCGGTTCGGAGAGCTAATCTAGCAACAAAACTAGTTCTTATTCCCAAAGAAGACATAAGAAGCAAAAGATTTCCAAGGGTCATAAATTCAAAGAATTCAGGAAGGCCAAACCACCCTCCTTCGACGGTGAAATAAAGAAGGGAGAGGAAGCAGAGGCCTGGCTGCTTGGACTAAAGAAGTATTTCAGAGTCCATGACTTTTCAGAAAATTTGAAGGCCCGAGTGGCCACCTTCAACTTGAATGGAAAGGCTTTCATTTGGTGGGAAGACCTTAAGAATGTGAAAGGGGTTCGCGAAGAAGACCTGTCTTGGGAACGGTTTGAGAAATACTTCAGGAAGAAGTATCTGTCGGAAAAATATTTTGACGAAAAGACTAAGGAATTCTATGAACTTAAACTAGGGCAACTCACCATAGAGGAATATGTCAGCAGATTCCTCGAGTTACTGAGGTATGTACCCTACATAAAGGCAGAAAAGGAAAAGGTGCAATGATTCATCAGTGGACTACCTAAGGACTATCAGAACAAGATTGAATTTGACGAACCAAAGACCCTAGAAGATACTATCCGAAAGGCAACATATTGTTATGAACAACTTGGGCATCGAACAAAACCTCATGAAGGCTGGAAGCAAAAGAATAGTTCAGGATTCCATAAAAAGGGGTTTCAATCCCCAAGATTTAAGGACTATAAAAAGAACTCAAGGATGAGCTTCCCAACCCGAAGTATACACCAACAGAACTTTCCCTCCTTGAGTAGAAATAAACTTTCTGGATCTGCCCCAGTAAAGACTGATAACCCAAAGAGAGAACCTTTGAAATGTTGGGGTTGCGGAGAAGAAAATCTACTGAGTGACTATCCACACTGACAACATAATAGTCGGAGAATTTACAACATCTAGGAAGCTACCACCGTCAATGATGCGGCTAGGAGTGTGCCACAAATTTATGTAGGCTTGGATAATAACCAAGCTGACCACCAAGCTTCAGTGGTGGAAATAGAAGGAATGATTTCCAACCATCTAGTGTCTATTTTGATTGACCCTAGTTCAAACTTGAGTTATATAGCCCCTAAGACTGTTGATAAGTGTAAACTACAGTCACATAAACCTACCAAGCCATAGTTGGTACAGTTAGCCACTAGCACCAAAAGAAGGGTAGCAGAGGTCATACCAACCTGCCAATTAATGTTGGGTGAATTCTCCACCCGAGCAACCCTTAACATATTACCCCTAGGATCGTATGATCTGTTGATTAGTATGGACTAGCTAGCCACCCATAAAGCTAGATTGGATTGTTACCATAAAACCTTAGAATGTGTAAGTAAATAAGGGAAAAGAATAACCCTTCAAGGGATCTGAAAACCTATCTCAGTGAGAGAAATATCAGCTCTGCAAATGAGAAAGTATTGCTGAAAAGGATGTCCCCTATATGCAATACAGGTGTTGAAAACTATTGAAGATGAAAAACCAAGCCTAAAAAAATACAGAGATGTATTTTTGGAAGAGGTATCGGGTCTACCTCCGAGGAGAGACATTGACTTCTCGATAGAACTTGCATCGGGAGCAGTGCCAGTGTCTAGGACACCCTATAGGATGAGCACACCTGAGTTAGTTGAACTCAAATTAAAACTAAAAGAAATGATGGACAGAGGCTGTATCTGGCCGAGTGTGTCTCCATGGGGAGCACCAGTCCTATTTGTGAAAAAGAAAGACAATACCCTCTGACTGTGCATAGATTATAGACAACTAAATAAGGTAACCATAAAGAACAAGTACCCCTTAGCCAGGATTGATGACCTGTTTGATCAATTAGGAGGTGCCTCTATCTTCTTGAAGATTAACTTGAGGTTTGGATACCATCAAGTCCGAATCAAGGGTGAAGACATCCCCAAAACTGCCTTCAGGACAAGATATGGTCACTATGATTTTGTGGTAGTGCCATTTGTGTTAACCAATTCCCTTGCCACTTTTATGTGCTTGATGAACAATGTACTCAGAAAATTCCTAGACAAATTTGTACTAGTTTTTATTGATGATAGATTAATTTACTCCAAGAATAGAGAGGAGCATGAGGAACACCTTAGGCTTGTGCTTCAATTTCTAAGAGAACATCAACTCTATGTCAAATTCAGCAAGTGTGATTTCTTCCAGAAGAAAATACATTACTTGGGCCATGTTCTATTCGAAGAAGGAGTAGCAGTACACCCTGACAAAATCAAGTCTATTATGGAATGGCCTACCCCAAAGGATGTTTCGGATATTAGATCCTTTATGGGATTAGCAGGTTACTATAGGAAATTTATAAAAGGATTCTCCAAAATTGGGTGTCCAATCACTGCCCTCCAGAAGAAGGGGACAAAATTCACATGGACACAAAAATGTGAAGAAATATTTCAAACCCTGAAACATCTACGAACCCATGCACCCGTACTGAAGATCGTTGATCCTGAAACTGACTTCCTCATCTGCACAGATGCCTGTAAGGAAGGGCTCGGAGGAGTCCTTATGCAGGGAGGAAGTGTGGTTTGCTATGAATCCTGAAAATTGAACGAGCATGAAGTCAACTATGTGACCCATGATCTATAGCTGGCCGCCATAGTGCACGCCTTAAAAATGTGGAGGCATTACCTCCTGGGAAGGAGATTTTTACTTATGACAGAGCATTGTGGATTGCAATATCTTTTTGACCAACCAAAGCTCAATGCCATACAAGCTAGGTGGATGGACCTCCTCAGTGAGTTTGATTTTGAAATCAAACATATTAAAGGAAAGGAAAATAGGGTGGTCGATGCCCTTAGCCGAAGCATGAAAACAATTCATCTAGTAGCGGTAAGTACCTGCGAGATGGATGTCAAGGAAAGAGTCAGAAATGCACAAGAGACAGACACATTCTTCCAGACTGTGACCTCGTACCTGTAGCAAGAACCCACAGGGATAACGTATGGAGGCTACCAGATGAGGGAAGGAGGTCTGCTTACTTACCGAAGCAGATTGTATATCCCAGATTGTGACAACTTGAAGAGGTTCATACTAGATGAACTACATAAAAGACCCTATAATGGTCGTCCAAGATACCAGAAAATGATCACGGCCACCAGGAAACAATTCTATTGGCTTGGATTGAAGAAAGACATAGTTGAGTACCTAGCCAAATGCATAGAATGCCAACAAGTAAAAGAAGAACACCGACACCCAGCATGATTATTACAACCTCTACCAATCCTAGAATGGAAATGGGAAACCATCTCCATGGATTTCATCACCGGATTACCAACCTCGACCAAATAGAATGACACCATCATGGTAGTGGTGGATAAATTGAGCAAGTCCGCTCATTTTATCCCCTTCAAGTCGAATTGTAAGGAAATAGACATCGCCCAGGTATTTATGAAGGAGATATTCAGACTGCATGGTATGCCGAAAGAGATCGTGTCTGACAGAGACACTAAATTTACTTCCAAATTTTGGAAAACATTGATGGATGGTTTAGAGACCAAGTTGCTATTTAGCACCGCCTATCACCCTCAAACCGATGGAAAGACAGAAAGAGTGAACCAAATACTAGAATACATGTTAAGAATGCATGTAATGCATCAACCCAAGAAGTGGGAAGACTACCTGCCACTGGTGGAATTTTCCTACAACAACAGCTACCAAGAATCCCTAAAGATGACTCCGTTCAAAGTCCTCTATGGTAGGCCGTGCAACACTCTTGTCAGTTGGAGTAATCTCGTAAACAAAATTTCTTTTGGACCCTACATGTTGAAAGAAATGGAACAACAAGTGATTCGGATAAAACAAAACCTAAAGGTCGCTCAGAACCGGCAGAAAGGTTATGCTGACCAAAAGAGAACCCCAAGAGAGTTCAAGACGGGAGACCATGTATATCTCAAAGTTAGGCCCAGGAAGAGTTCCTTGAAAATGGGAGCTTGTGCCAAGTTGGCACCTCGGTATTGTGGACCCTTTGAGGTCCTAGATAGGGTGGGACCTGTAGCCTATAGTTTAGCACTTCCTCCCACCGTAAAAGCACATAATGTTTTCCATGTTTCATTATTGAAGAAATATGTATATGATTCTAATCATATAATTGACTGGTCTGTGATCTAGGTGGAACTGGAGGGAGAATTCCTACCAGAACCTCAATGCATACTGGATAGAAAGGAAACCCCACTTCGGAACCCAACCATTGCACAAGTCAAGGTGTAGTGGAGACATTTTGGCCCAGATGAGGCTACGTGGGAAATGGAGGATGCCATGAAACAAGCATATCCAATTTTGTTTACCTCTGTACATACATGTCATGATGATAGATAGAACATCAAGGATGATGTTCCTTTAAGGGGGAGGGAATTGTAACACCCTATTTCCCCTAGTCTGTAAAAATAATTATGTTTTCCAAGAACTGTGGAAAACTCAAAGATGTGAATGGGTGATTCTAAATGGACCTTAGTATACAAGGTTGACGAATGTAAATTAACATTTTGAATATATATATATATATATATATATATATATATATATATATATATATGTTTTAGGACTGATGGGAGGGGGATGTGCTGAAAAAGAGACCACAATGGATAAAGAAAGGTGGTGGAAGGAACCTGGACTGGTGGCATTAACTTCCATTGAAACCAATACCGTATTTGGTCTTCACTGGCCCAAAGAACCAAGAGTGGCTCGCTGGCCCTGGAATGAATTACTTGCCAGGTTGGTAGGTGAAGAGTCTCCTCATGAGTTAATGAGGGATGGGGGTGAACTGCCCATCCATGGAGGCCTTAGACCTGACCACCGCGGGGAAATTTGTGCCACATGCAACCTCGCCGAAAAAGAAAAGTCAGGTAAAAGGTGTGGGAGGGGGACAGACGCAGGGGGAAGATCGAAGGAAAATATTGGAAGAACTCTGGAAAAAAATACAGAGTGAGTGATAGCAGAGAAGGAGGACAGTAACCTTCGTTCTCGATCACTGAAGAACATAGACAGAGAGTCTCAAGCATTGTGGTCTAGCTCGGGGGTGTCTAGTGGTAAATCCATTTGAAGTTGTTGAGCCTATGGTTGGGTGGAAATGAGCACCCCTCTCAGCAGTTGCACCAAACCCGGTGTTTTTCTGATAAGTGTTTTATATCTTGTATCTCGAAATTTATATGTTGACATATATGCTCATAGTCTATGCAATTATGAATGGTTTCAGTATAAGACTATCTGCATGGTGTTTTGATCAGAAATGATGGTTTCATGCTTTTATTGGAAAGAACNATATATTGAACTAATACAGACTTTCAAGTGTGCTCTCGGGAGATTTGTTCCCGTGTTTGTCTTACCTGATGCCTTGGATAGATTTCCCCATGAAGGCATCCTTTTGAGACCACTCCCTTACCTTCTAGAAGACAATATTAGCGTGGGGGTAAATTAAGAGTTTTCGGAGTTTCGACACCTGAAGTATCTAGGTGCGAGTTCTCTTGTACTTGCGAGTCCTGAAGCCCTGACCCACAAAATCCTGAAATGATAGCGTATGGATGAGTTAGGACCTTTCGATGGTTCAGTACCCAAGATACCCTCCCTCTTGTTAAATGCATGAATGAGATCCTTTCGGAGGATTTGAGGTCGGTTACGACCGTAAAATTGAATGAAGGAACGCAGGCGATAATGCCTTGACCCCTTTTTAACCTTCGCAAGTAACGAAGAAATCGGGACTCTCGATCCCAAGATCCATGGGAGTACATGGACCATCCAGTTGTAGAGTACACATGGCGGCAGGTAAGCATTTTGGCGTTTCGACACCCGGAGGACTAGAGGGTAAGAACCCTTGTCCTCACAACTTGCAAAATCTTGACATACGAAACCCCGAAATGACAGGACATGGACAAGTTAAGATGATTCAGTATTTTGGCACCCGAGATACCTAGAGGCAAGTCCCTTGTACATGCTAGTCCTAAAATCCTGATCGGTGAAATCCCGAAAGGACAATACGCAGACATGTTACGATATTTCGACATTTCAGAAATCGGAATACTCAAGGGCGTACTCCCTTGTACTCGCAAGTCCCAAAATCCTGACTTGTGAAGTCTCGATATGGCCTAGTGCGCATAAATCTGATACTTCAGTGTTTCGGCTTCTGAACTATCGAAGGGCATGAACCCCTTGACGTTTTATAACGTGAGATCTTGAAAGGAGAAACCCCGAAATGAGCTTAGAAATGATTACTGGTTTCAGAGTTTTGGCTCACGGGAAACCTAAGTGCGAGACCTCCTGTCTGCGCATATCCCAAAATCCTGGCATACGAAACCCCAAAACAATAATAACATGGATGAGGTAGGGTGTTTCAGTATTTCGACACCCGGGATACCTAATAGTAAGTTTTCTTGTGCTCGCCAGTCCCGAAAACCCAGTTTGTGAATTCCTAAAATGAGTTGAGCGACATATATATCTATCTATATATATATATATATATATGTATGTAGGATTCGGAGTTTTGGTTCTCGGGAAAACCAGGTGCGAGACCTCCTGTTGTCGCATACCCTGAAATCCCGATGGAGGAAACCCCGAAATGGTGAAGCATGTTTAGAATTGGCATTTTCAGAGTTTCGGCTCCTGGGAAACCTAGATATGAAACCTCCTGTCATCGCATCCCCTGAAGTTCCAGTATGCAAAATCCCGAAGGGTAGAGTGCCCAGACTTAACCCGGGTCACTGTTAATCGTGTTAAGAGGTTAGATCCATTTCGGATTTCGGCCCTTTGAAAGACAAGAGAGAAAGGGGAATACATGCACTGCATTTTCCCGAATCGCGAAAGCCGACGAGCACCTTCCCAATAAGGCCTGTGGTCATAGCCTCCGATCATATGAGTGTGGTTAAGGGATAGCAGGGTCTGTATCAGGCCTCGTAGGGATTCAGGGAATTCTGTTCATCGGAAAAAAGACGAAAAAGGCTGAATTTTTTTTATTTCCGTAGTGGGTGTGTTATAGACTTACATAATGTTTATTTCTTGTTGGAAGGCCATTGGTTCCCATAAGATCAACATGTTTGTGACATTATCGAAATCATTCGATGGACACCTGTTCCAACCACATAGAATAATCACCACCTTAGCCATCAAGCTAGGTGGTAATACTGTCTTTGTTGATATGGAGGTTGTCGATGCACCTCTATAGTATAATTTCTTACTATGGCATACTTGGTTCTATGAGATGACTGTATTTTTCTTGTTAGTATTTAGGGTCCTACACTTCCCTCACCAAGGGAAAATAGTTATGATCAATCAACTTGCATTTTGCACCCAAGACCTTGGATCCAATTTGGGGTCTAATGTACCCTTTTTCGATGATACCATGCAATATTATATGAAATTCAGTGTGGGAATGTTCAAATATCCTTCTCTTATGGGTATATTTCCCACTCCCCCACCATCTCCTACTACAAATGTATCTCCTATCAACATGATTTCGTCATCTACCAGTGGATCCCTTGGGTCTTTGACCTTGGGCGGTACCTGATCCCGAGGATGTTGAATCATATGGATCTTTCCTACCACTCACCATAGTTGAGATTGTAGATCCAAAAATACCATCAACATCCACTGATACTAGTCCAAAAATCCATCCTCATGTAGAGTGTGATCAACCTACTCCACCTGAATGGGTTGTTGACTCTTTGCATTCACATGATTTCCTAGATACTCAGTTGTCTTCAGAAGAGGACATATTAGAATTCATGGCTTTCATAGACAAGCACAAGGAATATGAGCATCGTCAAGAATCCATCCTTCCTGATTTGAAATGATGATATTTAGCATGATGAGTCTTGATCTGAGACTAGGGGAATTTCCTAGGGCATCCAGTAGCCCTCCTAGTCTTGACCCTTTTCATCCTTGGTTATATTTTTTGGAACTTGCCACTGAATTATCATCTTCCCCTTCCTTTGAAGATTGATATTTATTACTTCCTTCATGTCTTGATGGACCACATCATGAAGCTTCCATAGCTCATGAAACCACTCATGATGAGTATCTTTGGCCACAAAGATTCATTTCTATGTGGCATGGCCCTGGCATGGTGTGCCATATGATGCCAAAATTTTCTCACAAGTTCATTGATTATGAAAAATATCCTTGGCCTAAGCCTAGCAATGGGGTCTAATTAGCATAAATAATCAGTATGTGTAGTGCCTTGTACATAGGTGTGTGGTTTGAGTGCTTTTGTTTTGCATATGTCATATCAAAAAAATTCAAAAATGTTTTCTTTTTTTTTTAGATGTCACTGCGTGTTTTGACCCCGGAATATAGTTTACATGCGTTTACAGGATTATGAGGACTTTTTATGAAGATGAAGACATCCAATGAACTTGAGGTACATGTTTCCAAACTGACATATAGGGTTAGGTTTTTCCCTACATTTACCACCTAGCATTACTAACAGTCCATTCTTCCAGCACTATGTGTTAGGTTTTATCATGTCCAGTTGTGACAATAACCACTTTGTTTGCATGTTTTCGCTAGTTTGGTAGCTCCTACCCTTCATGGGTTCCAAAACTAGAACCCATATTTCCATTCATTTCCATGTTGGTTTTTCTCGTAGGTCCAGAATCCCTCCTTTATCCCCACCATGACTTGAAGATTGAGCCTCATTTTCCTCTCTTTGTCTATATTCTGGCCATATCCCATGGGGGTTCCCAAAAACAATTCTTGTTTCTTAATGGTCACCTATGCATTTCCTTATTGTGTCATGATCCTTCCATTGTGCCATCATTTTCTCATATCCCTCTTACCATGCTATGTAGTAGCCTTGACCATTCGCCTCTTTCATTATTTGGCCTTTGTTTTGCATCCACCTACCCAGGGAGATAATGGTTTCTAAGAGTGGATCTCACTTTCTAGTACCATTTTCATCCCTCATTACTTAGGTCAGTTTCATGTGCTTGGAAAAAATGAGCATGGTTTTAAGCCACTCATTCTCTCTAGACGACTACAATTTTATCTCATTTTTGGACTCGTTAAAGGACACGAAAAAGACACATCACGACTATCATTTTAACTCTTTTTTGGGCTCATTAAAATTGAATGAAAAAGACATATAGAGATGATTTATGTCATTCTTTAGTGATTTTTAAACCATGAAGGAGATTGATCATACTTGTGTCATTCTTTCATTCTTGTTAAACCATGAAGGAGACAGAAAATACCAAAAAAATAAAAAAAGAGTCAGGGTTTTTCACCATTGGTTTATTCTCAAAATGGCAACGTCAGTCGAGTCTCCCTTGAACATGGCACATGTTTGAGTCCTCATCATATAGCTGGGTTTTATCTTTCCTAGGAGTCATCCCAGTAATATTATTCAGAGATACTCTTCCAATTGGTTACGCTTCCAATCATTATGGAGAGTGCTTCAATGCCTCCTGCGATGTTGCACTATATTCATCCATCTCTTGTGTCTTGCTAACAAGTCACCATTGTGTGATGCTATATGTTAAAGGGAAGTTTAATCCTGATTCATTAATCTGTTGTTTTGTTTCATTTATGAGTCAACCATCCCCATGTCTGTTGTATTTAGTGATACTCTCTCTTCGCATCATATCTTGGTGTATGTTTCACATCGACTAATGGGGGATACATCAAGGCCCTCCTTCAACATATCTCGTCCTATCAACTTCATCACATTATCTAGGAGAGGGATCTAGAAACCAACTAGTACCTTGGAGCTTGCAGTCCTCAGCAATATGCCTCCTCATGATTGACAGTGGGTTTACAACATTGACTCTTGATCGATTGATTCTACGAGTGTTCAACATCATATCCTCTATTCACACTTGCTAGATTTTTCTAGGTACCTTGGGGTCAATATTCATCATCGATGGGCCCCTTTATGTATTTTAATGGTATACATCAATGACTGGTAATCAGATGGTTTCTACTATGCTTGAAATCAACTCATTTATTCACATGTTGTACATTTGTACCATCGAGGTTTGGGTCAAAGAAATTGGGTTTGGAGCCACATCATGCCTTTACAACATCCCCTCCTAAGTTGCAATGGAGTATATCACCTTTATATGTGTACTTTGAAGACTTCGAGGGCACTCTCCTTAGTGCTCATTTTCTTCCTAATATCTATATGTTGTGTCATAGATCCACATTGTATTTTTTGGTGGCTATGGTTGAGCTCATGACATATATCCACATTGTATTGTCTCCTGGCTACGGTCTTATTGATGACATGGATCCACTATGTATTCTTTCGGGGCCACGATATAGCATTTCATATCATGTACCCAAAGTGTATTGTTTGGTGGCCATGCTCATTCAGAGTCTGAGTATGTCTACCTAGGGGATTGGTCTATATATACTCTCATCCTTGGTGTTTTCTTGCAGGACTTCTTTGACTTCCAAAACTTGTTTTCTCTCTCCCCACGCTACTCAAATGGATGTTGTTTTATTGTAATGTACTTTAGACATCCAGTCCTTTCCTGACCTCACACATTAGAGGGAATCTGTTATAGCCTTAATTTCCTTCCTATAGGCCAAAGAGGATTCCATAAGAGGATAGAAGCCATAATGCATTTTTTTCCTAATATTTGATCCCTTTTGGAGGTCATTGCAGGACACATAGTATACAATAAGAGAGGATCCTTGTTGGTCACTAGTACTCAACAATTGCAGATTTGTAAAAGTTCTAGAATCAAGGATTTATGATGTGATACATGATGGATGAGTTGTATGTTTGTGGTAAGGGCCTAGGAACTCACATCATTCGAGTCTCTATTGGTCTCTAGAATATCTAGAAGCTCTCTCAAGTCTCCTCCAAAGAAATATATAACAAAGGAAAGTATTAGGAAAGAGGAGGAGAATTGAAGAGAAAGGTTATGTTTTATATTTGCAGAGGAACTCTTCCTACCAATAGAATCCATAAATAATAGATCCTATCTTGGTCAAGAAGATGATGAGGAGGAGCAATGAGTAAGGAGTCAACGGAGAATGGAATCAACACCCAAGATATGCTTGATGTAATTTATCGTATATTGTTAATAGATCATTGGTTTTCCTCTATATTATTTGTGTTATATTCATGAATGGTTTGGATCTGATCTCATGATTGATAGATCAAAGTATATCTAGTGAAGTTGATTATTCCTAACACTATAAAAAGAAGAATATTGGTAGTGTTTGTTGCTTGTGTGTAGGAAGCAGGTGATAAGAGCTAGAGCAAGAACTTCATATCTACATCAACTAGGAATTTTAGGAGCAACCTTTAGTTTAAAGGTATGCTTGTCTATGTTTATTTTATATAGGAGGAATTTTTTTCTCTAGATATAGTAAACCATAGGACTTTACCCCCTTTCTATCTATGATTACTAGGATGGTCATAGGGAGATCTTGTTAATGTTTCAATGAGAGCCCTATGAGATTTTGTCCCATAACACTTGTGGAATTGGATTTGGAATAATGATGGATAGTGGTTCAAAAAATAACAGGTTGGGACTAAGAGTTTCCTCTACTTCATTTATTCTCTTTTTCAATTTAATATTTTCAAGATCTTGCTAAAACATTGAATGAGCTAGCGCATGTCTAGTATTCAAATGCAACTTTATAATTCCTCAGGGTCCAATTCCAGATATATCTACCTCTAAATTCCATCTCTTAGTGACCTTTTAATTTTTGAGATGAACCTTTTCAATTTTTAATTTCTTTGTTATTTATTGTACTCAGTATTATGTAAGGTCAAATATTGTTCTTCAAACAAAATTGGTTCATCTTGAGACAATTATTTTTTTATTTGTTGGTTCTCAACAATTTATAATGCAACCCACTCAAGTACATTATTAACAACAACCTCTATTTCAACAAAATCATTTACTGGGTCCTCGAGACTCTAAGTACTTTGTTACCAGTACTCCTTTTTCTTTTAGTTTGTGAAACAATATGTGGTTTCTCAATATTAAAATGTGTGGGGCCATCTTCATCATCTCCTCATGAACACCTTTCATTACTCTCTCCTCTAGTCATATTAGGCTCTTGGCCTCATTGATCAGAGGAGGAACTTTTTTGTGGAAGGGAAGTGGAGCCAGTGTGAGCACTAGTCTTTGTTCTACCTCTTTTCTTTGATTTGTTCTTTTGATGCTCCCTCTTGAATTCTAGCTTCCTAGTTTCGGTATTTGAACTAACTTGTGTAACCAAGTCATCATCATGTATCTATGCATATCTTCTAGAAGCTACCTAGCTAGTATGTCAATAATTTTCATTAGCTTCCTCTTTATTCTCTGCCATTCTTGTAAAAATAGTATTGTACCCAACTTTAGACAAATGAGAAGAAAATATTCCTTCAGGGTTGAAACTCTCATGAGATTCAGCCTCATTCAAATGGAATGGATTCAATATTTCAAAAATCTAAGTCAAATGGGTTAATCCCTTGACTAATATGTCTTCAACATGGAAGGGTAAGGAAACAACTTATCTCTTCCTCCTTTTATCAAAGAAGGAAGTCCATGACCTATATTGTCTGCACACTTTCGTGAAAAAAAGACCTATAAGTAACAAAATGAGGCAAAAGGAATGGTCTTCCTTCAAACATATATAGTCCAATGTATGTAGATTCCTCTTCATAAATACAAATTCCTTTTCCTTTAAGGAAATCTACATATTCCTATGAAATTCTCACCAATAATGTTGCAGTAAGGATGTATTGGAATTCTCTGACAAATTTTTCTTGGGCTAGACAAAAATGGAAGGGTTCCCTATGTTTACACAACACAAGATACCATAGTTGGGCAAGATAATTTTCAACATCAACATTACCCTTTAAGGGTAATCCTTCAAATACATTGCAATATACAATTTCCAATGCCAAATAGGAGGTCATGAAAAACCTCTTTGTCTTCGTATAATTAGAGAGTTGGTAGGAGATTTCATTGGAGATGATCTCAGCACAGTCAAATATCACCTTTTTTTGAAAGGAAAAATTAATCACTTATAATACACACCTTGGAATATGGGATATGGATTCTCGTCCCATAAAAAAATCAAGAGAATTCATGACATGACTCAGACATTAGGTTGATATCAATTGTTGCAATTCCAACTGACATTGTAGAAGATGATGCTAGGAAATCCTTTAACAAACTTGCAACACCACCTTGTGAATCTAGAAAAGTGTCAGCTTCAAAAAGTCGAAGAATTTTTTTCAGAGTAGGCAGTCAAAACATTATTCTAAATATATTTGGAGTAAGTAGGACATGGTTATTTCCTTATGTAATCGCTAGAATCAACCTATGTTTTGAGTTGAATTTACTTTCACATAAAGAAACTATTTCTCTGAAGTCAAAAGATTTAGGAATACATATGACCTTTACCAAACTAGTCACCCAAATATTTCTTGTAAGCTTCTACTCAGGAGATAATATTGAATACTACTGATATGAAATCAACCAATGGAAGTCCTTGTTTTGATGAGCGAGAGAGTTGATGGTGTTTCCACATAATGGCTCCTTTCTTCTTCTAGTTTCCATATTTCCTACCTTTTTTCACTATGCTTTGATACATCTGAAAGTTACCAATATGGATTACAGAGCTTAAGTTGTTTAAAAGGATAAATTCATGAATAATCCTTAATGATAGATCTCTTCAACATGTACAATTTCTTTATGAATACACGTGAATCATAAATATAAATTATCCTTGACAATAAGGTGTTCTTTGGGATATCAGAATAATTAATCCTCCTTTACTGTTGACAAATGTCTTTCTCCTTGTAAATCAAAACCTTATTAATGAACCATAATTTCATTGAAAATGATTAATTGTTTTTAATGAACTGCTATCCACTATGAAAATTCACTAAGTATGGGACTCTTGGTGTATGAAGGGGATGAAGTCAACTTGTGTAGATATAGAGTTATAAGCAAAAATGTATTATGTATAGTTCTTCGCATGAGAAGTGACTCAAAATTGGCTAGGTATAGTATATTTTAATAGATAGGAGAAGAGGTATACGTAATGCAGAGAAAAGTGTATGTGGAGGGACACGAAAATGTGGATGTGGCAGAAGTTATGCATTCTGCACTGTACAAATAGTCCTAAAAATGACTAAATATGGGAGTATTGCAAGAAGTGGAAAAACAACTAAGTGTAGAGTGTGTGGGAAAATATAAGCGTGGGTAATAATAAAAATGTTTAAGTGTTAGAGAGGTGTGATTTGAGTGATGCAGAAGTGCAGGGAGAAAAATTAAGGTCATAGAACACAGAAGAAACATAAATGGGAAGGAATATTTGTTACAGATAATAATGTCCTATGGTTATGGGCCATAACCAAAATGGAGAGATATCCTAAAATACCACTCTTAGACTCAAATCAAGAAGTCAATCAAGAATAACTACCTTTCTATAACTAACTTTCAAAGGAGGGAGAAGAGATAAAACTTGAATTTTGACATTCGATGTCGATCCCATGTAAAATATTTTTCTCCAACTCTCTTCTGCAATAATCCTTTGAAGTATCCTGCAAACAAAGAGGAAATAAATATCAAAGAAGTAGTTATGCAATAATTAACTGAAACATGATCACTTCAATTTTCATAATAGATTCATATCAAGATATAGATAATCTATCAATAACATGAATCAACAAATGGAACTAGATGAGAATGAGAGATATTTTATTATGAACAACATAAAAGTTGGTTACAACCTATAACCACTGTAGCATGGTACTAAAACTGAACTCAAAGTTTCTCCACCCAAGGCCATAGATGTACAAAGATACCTCCAATACTATGTTCTCTAACAAATCCAAGGAAGACAAAGGATTTTTTCATGATAGGATGAGGAGAACACAAATTATAGAAACAATGGCTTTGAGGTTGAGGGGAGAATATCATATGCAAGGGAAGAAGGGGGCTTGCAGGACTGACTTGAAATGAGAAGCATAAGGATGAATTTATTTGTTCTTCTCTTCCTCCACCCAAAGGCTATATTTTATACTCCTTTTTAATAATTGGAGTAGTATGAATGGGCTACAGAGAGTTAGGAAACTTAGTGTTGTTCTTGATATTGATTCTAAGGCTCAAAGAATAATGTTAGGCATAAAAGATTTTAAATGAAGTGTTTTTGTGAGTGCTTTTTTCTACCTTCAATTTTCTGAGAAATAATCTTTGAATGAAATTAATGATAAGACAATACAAAGGTTGTATCTTGTTATCTGAGTCAAAATTATAATGTCAAATGATGTAGAAATGATTTACAAAACTGTTAAAACAAATTCAAGTATCAATTATAGATAAGTCTCACCTTGTTTGTAGTAGAAGAAAAGTAGAAGATGCACCCTTGAAAAGGAGATAAAAATGTAGTAATTCAGATAGATCACAAATATTGTTTTACTCACAGTAATAACAGAGTAAAAGTTGTTACTAAATGAACTTCTGATATAATATGATCATAGTCTAGATGTAGTACTAAATTATAATCATTCACTCTTCAAGAACTACAAAAAGAAATTCAGAGAGATGGAAACATAGAGGAAACACATAACTCAAATTGAACGAAACTTAGAATATCTTTCTACACTTGTATTAATATTCAAAAAAGGTTTTCTCTTTTACATTCGGCTAGATGAAGCCTCAAATAGATCTAAAATATATCTATTTATAAAAAAATTGTCTCAACTAAAAACCGTTGGACTTCCTACGGTATCTGCCTAAAAATATAATACAATCTGAAGGAAATAACATGTAGATAGTGTTGATATGTGTTGGCACTTCATCCGTCCCTTCATTTGCTTGCAGATGCGCTCATTTTCCTTTGTTCTTTAAAATGTGTACACATGTCCATTAAGGCCACTACAATCATTGGCTTACTATATTTTCCATCTAATTCCATTGCCATCTGTCCCTGCGATAAAGAATTGTAGTTGAATATATGTGTGTGGGATGAGTGGATGCGAGAATGTAGGTGGTAGGGATAGACGGGGTCAATGATGTGTAGAGAGAGGGGAAGTATAAGTAGTGAGGTAGACGGTATCAGGAGCATGGAGGGTGTGATAGGCTAGAGGGTAAAATTTAGAGTGGGTGGAGGAGGTGGAAGTTGTGTATGTCCTTTCATTTTATCCCAGCTACACTAGCTTTTCTATGTTTATTGAATTCGGTGCACATGTCCATCAATCCTACCAAATATATTGAAGGCTCAATCTTCTCATGCAATTCAAAGGAAAACATCTTGTTTTGTATTTGTGGCATCTTCTCCCAGATCTTGTTCACTTCTTGGACTGTGAACTGATATTGTGAACTTGGATTAACCAAAAATTCATTGATTTTGAGTAAATCGATCTGGTTCATCTGTTGAATGGCTGACTGAATATTTTCCTTGTTCTTCTTAGAGATTTGTTGGTTCATTTCTATCTCAATCTTTCCCAATTCCTCTGAGATATTATTTCCTTCAAATTCAATTAGATTTTTATTTACTGAAGATAATTCCTCCAGACAAGCCTCTTTTTCATCTCTAGCAAGTTTCTTGCCTTCTTCCAGATTTGTTTCCCAGGCTTTCAGGGCCATTTCGCCTTTTACTTGCTCAGGATGTGAGAGAGGGGTAAGACCAAGGATATCATCTTTCTACTTCCATATGGTAAATTATTGAAACTTAGACCTCTCTACACATGCCTCTTTTTCCTTGACATAAATACCTTTCACATAAGGGTTTATTTCCTAATATAATATCTTAATTGCATCTACTTTTTGATAGAGCTCCTACTGGGCAACTTCCAGCTTCTTGTTGATTTCTGATGCTTGTGTTTTGAAGGAATAGATATCTATTGTTGTGTTCTCTGTTAGGGACAATTTGGCATGCAGTTGTTCAATCAAATCGTCATGATGAGTGATCAAACATTTTTTGGTTTGTGAACATTGGTAGAGTAGCTCAAGGTTATCCTATAAATACTTCATTTGATGCTGATAAATAGCCTTGATTTGTTCAATGTCTTGGTTCATCCTGCTTCTAACAGTTTGTTCTTTACTATGTATCTCATTCTTCAATTTCTCTACCAAGAGACATTTATGTTGCAACTGTTCGATTAAATTTTCCACTGACCATTGATTAGCAGTGGCAAAAGACCCTAGTGAATCTACAACTTCCTTTGCAAACTTAGGATCATCTTGGTCTTTCCCATCATACACCAATATTTTCCTTTTGGTGGCTACTCCATCCTTTTGGTGAGATTCTCTTTTTACAATAGCCTTCTATTTCTTACTGAAAAAGGAACTTGAAGGAGGCATCTCTTTAGGCGAGATAGGAGTAAGATCTCCTACATAAATGAGTTTAGAACTAGGATTTTCAAAGCTGGTCTGTAAAGGGGTTAATGATGTAATAGGAGAAATAATTGTTGTGGAATGTTCCTGCCCTATCGAATTTGGGGTGCTTCTAGAAGTAGATGGCATTGAATGAGGAAAAAATTGTCCCAGATTCATGAAAGCTTTGAAACGAGCTAATACTTGTGGATCATTCAGTCCTAATAGTGATGTTTTTATTTCTTGAAACAAATTTTCTGGACTTTTTGGGAGTTCTTCAACTTCGTGCTTAGTGGAGCAACTTGGATAAGATCCTGTGGGTCTAGCTTCCTGGGAAGAAAGAAGGGGTTTTGAATCTCCTTGTGATATATTCAGTAGAATGTTTCGTCTATGCTTTTGAAAGCTGAGGAAACCATCATGTTGATCAGAGGGCAGAGTCTGGAATCTGCTTTGAACTTCCTCATAATATCTAACTCCCCTGAACATCTCGTCATAAGGCCAATTCTCATGGATGTATCACTTCATGTTAAATTGAGTCAAATGATTTTCCACTATCTTATGTGGATCATGCTTCTTGAATTCAATGTCAACTAATTTGACATCTTCCAGGGCTGCGGCTTCAAATTTAGAACGAACAAAATATAATAATGTGAACATACCAACTTGAATGGGAAAAGTTGGCCAAACATTTTTCTGAGCTGCTTTCAATTCCTTGCTGATACCTCCTGCTACTATTTGGTATGCCACTTGTCTTCATATTGACCTATCAGGTAAAAACTATGGGAGGGCATGAGGAGGAACATAACAACCAAATACTCTAATGTAGGAGAAATTCTCCTCAATGAACCAGTCTGCAAGTTTTCCTAAATTCCCCATAATCGTTTATGAAATCTTGGGTGGTGGGTGGCCATAGATAGCTATGTGAACAGGTACCACTACGTTGTGATAGATTTCATAAAATAAATCTTTGGCATTTTCCTCCCATAATTTGGAGTGGTAAAAATTTATTGGCTCATAAATGGCCGTGGTCAAACTCCAATTCATTAGGGGAATGGGGTCATGAAACAAATGGCATCCATAATGTAAGCTGACATGTAAAAAGGAGAAGGTTTCCCTTTTGATTTTGATGATTTATACTCAACAATTTCCTTGGCCAAATTATCAGATAGCATTTTAGCACAATTGAAGATATAACTCTTAGCTACTTCATTCATTATGGCTACTCACTCAACTGAGAAATGCGCAGGGTTCTTTTTCCCAAACAGACGACAGAGCATCATGTATATATATAACATATGATCATATAAGGATGTCGTGGCATACATACCTTGAGCATCGGCTTTGAATTTTTATGGATGTCCCCACTAGGTATTGATTATATCATGACCATTTATATCGTATTGAGTGCATTCTCTTATTTCAAAATCTAGAAGAAATATTGCATTGTAAGTATATTTAGGTGTAGGGGAAAGATTTTACATTACTTGTAGATTCTCTGGTTGGAAAGAGACGACGACGGTCTGATGTTGGTTGATGACACTCTTGGTTTGGCTATCAACATGTTCCAAAGCCCAATTTATCATATCATTGTAGGGTATGATTCTAGGCCATGAAACAATATTATACAGTTATGACTATGCTACCGATCTAAGTTTATCTACAAAGGACTCGTCGTCTTCCTCGACAGATTCGTCTGGACAGTTAATAATCTCATGCTCTAAGATATCAAAAACCTTCTTCCAAGTCTTAATGGCATCTGTAACTCATAGAGTTGTGTCGAATAGAACATCTCCATTTGGATTTTAATCATCACCTGATGCATCAAGATTCTTTTCATCTTTTTGTGGCACCATAATCCTCAAGGAAACAAAACTAGCCTACCTGTAACAAGAGAAGTCTGTAAGATCTACAGTGAATAAAAAATGCTAATTGCAAATGGTAAAATGATTTTGAAATTCGAAGTTCTTTATTCGAAAAATTCTATTGATCTTTGTCTAGATCTATTGATGAATAATTTATTAAAAACTTAATGGATTTTATTACTCAGTGATTCACAATCTCTATTTGAAATCATTAACCTTAATCAATCGTAAATGTCATTAATACTTCGATGGTTCAACGTTTAGAAGTATTGATTATGACAGTTCAAAAGTTTCCTGAAGGCCGAATTCGTGGAGAAGTTAATCTCTAAGTAATCACTTTTATGTTTTAATTAATCATGTTTTAAAATGTTGTATTAACTTTAAGTATTTCGAAAGTTCGGAATTTAGAATTTTTGAATATAGCACAAGATAAATTTTCCGAAACCCGAAACTGCAGGGTGATTAATTAACACTTAATCATGACTAATTAAAGCTGTTAACTGCTTTATTAACTCTTCGAAACCCTTTTTTACTTTTTGTAATATCCAATGCTTTAGTGCTTTGATACTTCGGGGATTGTGAAATAAAAAACTCCCGAAGAGAAATCTCTCAGAGTGACATGGCAGAGATGATTTCATTCTTGATGACGTGTCAAGAAAAGAGAGGTGCCATGTGCCACTTAAAAACATGTGAATCATCCGACATAAATGTCAAAAATAAGTGCCACATGTCAACCCAAAAAAATATTTTTAAAGGACATGTGTCCTATGACTCGTCCATAAGTCCTTTAGGAATTATCACGAGTGACTATCTTCGGGACTTCATATTTTTGGGGTTTTTGTTTTTTATGTTTTTTGGAATTCTCGAAGCGCGAAGCTCCGAAGCGACCATTAAAGATTTTCTTTTAAAACTCAGACAACTTCTAAACTTCGGGGATCATTAGGGTCATTCTATCATATTAGAGTAACTCATTGACAATAGATATTGTAAGCGCTTTATTGATAAATAATAACCAATGGATTTATTTTAATTTTAAAAGGCCACTTTCTAAGTTTTTTTCTTTTCTGGGTAAATTTTTTATTTCTAAGAGGCAAAATATAAAGTTCAAAAGCTCAAAATTATACGTTTTCTAACATAGGCTCCATCTGGGAATTGTGGATCCCTGTGAGGTGCGAAAGAACAGTATACCAAGTGCCTTTATTGGGTAAATGGAGTCATTGATTCTTTTTTAGAAACATTTTCCATATTTATTTAAGAATTAATCGTACATAGAAAAACAAAGTTAACCAAATCTCAAAAACCTTCAAAACATACTTAATGATTGATCTCAAGTTAGGCTATTTAAAATTTACTTTTCCTAAAACTGATCTCAGAATTGTATAAGATAATCAAAATAACTTTAACTAAAATATCATCTCCAACCGACTTTGTTCGCTTCAAGGTTAAGCAAATGTAACATATTTATTTAGGGAATCCCTAGTTGGTTCACGATGTAAATATCACCGGAAAGAGAACTAGATAATTGAGTATGATATATAGATATGTATGGAAGCCTTACAGATATCATAGATATTTATTCACTGCGAGTGAGCCTATTCAGTACCCTGGTGAAGTTATCTACTTCTCCCATTGAATTTCCTTTCACCACTTTAATTAACACTTTTGCATTTTGCTGAGATGAGGGAAATCGACATATAAACTTCCTTTCATCATATCTTTTGGACAAGATGGGGACAATCAAATTATGAATTTCCTTTCACCATCAGTCTTATATTTAATATTTTAAAGTGGGGGCAATCAATTTGTATGTAACATACAAGAGATGATATATTTTTGGAATCTTTAGACTGAAAAGAAGGTCTGTCAACAATTTTGAGAATACTCTGAAACTAACTTTCTTCCGGTTTTCAATACACCTTCGCCTATAGGAATTTTTTTATGGGAATTTTAATCTTTTCAGGGATCGACCTTGAGCAAATTAGTCAGTTTAAAGTCCGATAGCAAAGATAAATTTATCAGTATTAACCTAGACATACTTTTTTGATTAAAATCAAAGGAAAATAAAGGTTTTCTCCTAATCTTGTTTTGAAAATATTTTTTTAAGTTTTCAGAGTCAAGGTAAGTTTCTTTCTTTCTATGAATACTAAAAGAAAATAATAAAGGAGAAAGAAAATCTGAAGTGGGTAAGAAATTGGGGATAGGTAAAAGTGACCCAATCACAGATTTGAATGATCTAAATTAAAAATATCCTAATCCTACACAAGTTTGTGTATTTAGTTCAGACTTCCTTCGATCTTATTTATCATTATTTTATTTTTATTTCAGAGATGTCCTTAAGAATTTATCAGCATGACACTTCAAATTAAAATTTTATACCTCTCTGATTTTTAGGTCAGGTGATAATATTATCATGAGGAAAACTTCCTTCACATTCATTTCAAAAAGAAATTTTTAAATTTTATTTGAACTATAAGAAGAGTAGGAACTCATAGCTTATTTTCCTTTTGAATTTTCAGCAAGGTAGATTATTAATTTATCACCTGTTTTTAGAGAAATCAAATGCTTGAAAAACGAGTGTCGAGTTTTTATTCAGCCTCATCTTCTGTTCAACAAGATCTATTCTGCAAGAGGAATAAAATGAAAAATATCAGGAAATCCTGTAGAATAAAGATGATATGTGATACAAATGTTTTTATTTTTCGTTTCAATGATGTCAAGCAATCATAAATTTATTGAAAATATTTACAACAAATGATCAAATGACTCGGGTAATTTACAAAAAGAAAAGAAAAAATTGAAAATTAAAATGCCAATGTCAATCCAATCCGATATATAAAATGTAAATACTCCATAAAATGTTTTAAATAACGCCCATTGATCGGAGCGTCAAGAATTTCTCCATTAAGATTTTCCAGTGAGAATGAGTTTTTTCCCTCAACAACTACGATTTTGAAAGGTTCGAACCAGAGATAATCGAATTTTCCATGTTTCCTTTCATCTTCCTTTCTAGCTTCCCATTTTAAAACTAAATCACCAGGAAGAAACTCCTTGTCTTTAGTTTTTTTTTATCAAAAAGGGCTTTCATATTATCCTGGTATTTTTGGAGCTTATCATCCACTTCTACTCTGTTTTTTTGAACTTCGATGATTTGATCTATTCTTCTCGTAACATCATTTGGTTCTTCATTCGCATCCTTTCGGAGCTTCATCACGGGAAGAGAAAGATTAATAGGAAGAATAAGATCAGTACCATAGAATAATTGGAAAGGAGACGTACCTATAGATTTTTTGGTGCCAATTCGGTTTTCCCATAGGGCATATTTTAAGTGTGTATGCCAAGATTTTTTGTTTTCTGTCAAAACTTTCTTGATTATAGTCATCAAACTCTTGTTAGATGATTCAACCAACCCATTTCCTTGAGGATACTAAGTTGTATAATGACCTAAAATAATATTTTATTTCTGACAGAAATTGATCATTGTAATAGATTTAAAAGCCTAAGCATTATCAATAACTATTTTTCTAGGACAACCAAATCTTACTAGGATGTTTTCTTCCAAAAAGTTTATCACTACTGAATATATAGCATTCTGAGTTGGAATGGCTTCAACCCATTTCGTAAAATAATTAGTAGCATTTAGAATCCATCTATGTTGAACACTCGATTGTGGATGAATTTATCCAATGAAGTCCAGGCCCCATTGTTGGAAAGGAGCTTCAACTTTTACTGGAATTAAAGGTAGGGAAGGAAGAGTTTTCTTACCAACAAACAATTAGCATGAATTGCAAGCTTTGGCCCTTGCATTTACATCAGTAAATAATTTTTGCCAATAATATCCTTCCCTTAAAATTTTGTAAGTTGTTTCTCTCCAGGCATGGTGTCCTCCGCATACTCCTTCATGAAATTCATCAATGACACCTTCTGTTTCAGATTATATCAAGGCAACATAATAGGAAACACAGAGGGTCTTTCTAGTATAGCTTTCCATCAATAATGCAATACTTAATTGCATGTAACTTTAAAGTTCTTTCTTTTGAAGGAGTCATGTCACTTGGACATTGAAGAGTAAGGAGATATGTAACAATATCACTGTACCAAGATGAGGAGGATTTTTTTTCTTCAATCTGAATAATGGGTGCTTGATCATCAATCTCCTCCATATCTAGGAGTGAATCATGTGATTCAAAGTTATTTATTCCAAGTGCTTTGAAATTTGATTAAGCTAATTGCCAGACCTTGGCCTTTCACTAGTTTGGTTGGGTTCACTTCTAAGTCAAACTCTTGAATTTTATCCAATCGTCTACCTCTTCTTCCATCACTGTCTGGATGAATCAAGATATCATTAATTGCATTTGTTGGTACATAAGCAATTATTTTGGAGTGTAAGACATATGTTCAAAAAGCCTTGAGAGCATTCACCATCGCATAATCTTGTTTTTCGAGAATGTCATATCTTAGCTCTGCATCTCTTAGACTCTTTCTGAAAAAGGCTATTGGTTGTTCGAATCCTTCTTCGTTCTTCTGAAGGAGCACTGCTGCAAGAGTATGTTCAGAAGAAAAGGAGAAGATTAAAAAATATTTTGTATAGTCAAGACTTACCAATACTGGTGATTATCCTATGGATTTATTAACACTCTCGAAAGATTCTTTGTCTTCTATAGTCCATTTTACTTCACTGTCCTTTTTTAGCATATCTGTAATCAATTTGATTATTTCAACAAAGTTAGGAATAAATTTCCTCAGAAAATTTATCTTTCCTAAAAAAGATTGAATTTCTTTTCTATTTCTAGGAATATTAATCAGGTCAATAGCCTCAACGCGTTTAGGATCAACCTTAATTCCATCTTTTGAAACTATATGACCTAAAAGTTTACCTTCTTTCATGGCAATGTGTGATTTTTTGGGGTTAAGAGACAAACCAAATTTTCTACATTTGTCAAAAGTTTGTTTGAGGTGTACCAAATGTTCTGCATTAGAATTGGAAAAAATTATGAGATCATCTAGATAAATAACAACAAACTTATCTCTCTCACCTACAAATGTGATATCCATTGCTCTTTGGAAAGTTTCTCCTGCATTCATTAAACTGAAAGGCATTTTATCATACATGAAAGTTCCCCATGGAGTAGTGAATGCAATCTTTTCTCTATCATCTTCATGGACAAAAATCTCATTATATCCTGAGAAACCATCAATCATAGAATTTTTTTTATCCCCTACCACTTTCTCTAAAACATGGTCCATTTTTGGGAGTGGGTAGTTATCTTTAAGAGAAGACCGATTTAAGTTCCTAAAATCAACACAAAGTCTTATTTCACCGTTCTTTTTCCTGACAGGGACCAAATCGACCACCCATTCAGAGTATCTGAGGGCAACAATGATTTTTTCATCAAGGAGTTTTTTAACCTCCTTTTCTATTATTGGTGGAAGAATTGGGTTTATCTGTCTCAGCTTCTTCTTGAAAGGATTAATACCATGTTTTAAGGGAATCTTGTGTTCAATAAAAGAATTATCGTAAGTTTTTAAATCATCATAAGACCATGCAAAAACATCTTTATAATGTTTAAGTAACTCATCATATTTACTCTTTATTTGTGCCAGAAGATATTTTGATATTTTGACCATTTTGGGATCTTCATTCATTCCTACATTAAAATCTTCAAATTCTTCAGGTTGAGGTCACAAAGTAGAATTTAAAGGTATATCATCTTGGTCAAATAAAATTTCTATATGGATAAGACCTCTGGAAATTTGATTGTTTTTTAGTAAGAGCATGCAGTGATTTGCAATTTTATCTTGGAACTTTTCCAGATTTTCTCCTTCCTACATAATCCAAGCAAGATCATTGTGATTTTCTTGATCTATGTGGGTCTCAGAAAAATCATCTACCATTTCTAGGAACTGCTTGATTTGTTCATCATCTTTGAATACTTTCTAGTGTTCAATATTGTTTGGAATCAAAGGTCTATGCCTCATCTCAATATGATACTTTAGCTTCAAAACATTAGGTTGTACGAAAGTTGCAACAACTTTGGCTAAAGAGTAGCTTATTGATTTTGCATTCTTGGAATAGAGTGAATATTAAAAGAGAAGAAGAAATTATCCATTAGATCCCAAGCACAATTCTTATACGATCTCAATCTCAGATGCTTAGCTTGATATTGTTGTTTTATTTGTTTTACAATGAGCTCAACATCTCCATAAACTATCAATTGTTCGATTTTTTATTTTCTTGCAGCTTCTAATCCTAAAACTAAAGATTCATATTCACAAACATTATTTGTGTAATCAACTTCCCATTGTAATATATAAGTGAAAGGAATAACATACTTATCACCCGGTGCCAAAAATAAAACTCTGGCTCTCACTCCTTCACAGGATGAAGCACCATCAAAGAACATTTTCCACATTTATTCTCTAACATTTATATTTTTCTTTGAAATTTCTATTTTTTTATTTTTTTCTTCTATACATTCTTCAAAATCGTCATGTATGGATAATATACAATTTACTAAGTCTTGATCAACAGCATAGACTCAATAGTTATTAGGGTTTTGAGGGTCACTTACAGTATAAACTAGTCTAGTTTCTTTATACAATCGGGTAAACTGTCCACCAAAAATTGGAATTGTAGCATATGTCATGTCTAACTGAATCGATCCTCCTAGCTTGGCACCCCAAGATCTGGATAGAAGCATGCCATACTTGGCAGGAACATCAACAACAACCACATCCATAAGAATGATTTTCACAGGAACCTGAGCAAGGTTTACAACTAAATCTTTAATCATACCCAGACACTTAACCTCTCTAGAATCAAATGAATATAAATCTTGATAAGGTTTGGTGATTTCAAGGCCCAATTTTTCCATGATAATCTTAGGAATTAAATTATGAGAAGATCCTGAGTCTAACATGCAATTGTGAAGTAAATGATCGTGCACAATTAGTGTAATATAGAAAGGAGAAACATAATCCTTTCTATTTTCAATGTGGTCCAAACATGATTGTAGTTTTCTCGTCCTGCAAATTGATAACATCGTCTTGACATTCAACATCAGAAAAATTTATCTCTTTAGCGATTTTTTTTTATAGATTGGGTTTTTAGCAAGTTCAACCAGAGGCATTGGAATTTTAATTTTGTTAAGTTCATTCTCTAAATTGAAAGTCCCAATTGTTTTTTCAATTTCCCTGGTTTGAACTTCAACTTCTGTATTTTCTGGCTTCTTAGTCTATACTTCTTTCTTTTCATCTTGCTTTACTCGGGCAACTTTCATTTCAGTTGATGGTTTTATAACTACTGCCTCATTTGCTTTGTTTCGTGATAAAATCATTTTTGGTGGAATGTTTGTAGAACTTTTTTCTCTTGGCCTCAAATCATATTTATGTCGAAGCTCGGTCGTTATTGAATCAACAAGGCCTATGCTGGCATGTTTTTAGACAGAGGAAAAGTATGCATGTTTGTCATTGATGGTGAAGATCACCACGATCAGATGGCGAACATTAGCATGATCAGATGGCGAACATCAACACGATCAGATGGCGAAGATCAACACTATCAATAGCATAGATATAATGGCAAGAACAATAGTGTAAGATTAGAAGGAGAAAGCAGTCAAAGCATGACAAAGTTTTCGTTTCAGAGTTTCGAAGATCGGGAAATCCAAAGGAAATAGGTTCAAACTCGTGATATGCAAAATCACGATAACAAACCTGACTGTTGGAGTCATAGGACATATGGCAAGCGATTGGAATTTCGTTGACTTGCACATTGGAGGAGTCAACAGAGCATGGTGTGGGAACTCGCGATATGCGAGATCATGAAAAGATCTGGACCATTGAACCATCGAGATCATGGATCGTTGATCAGGCCTGATGAAGGCCCGTGAAGTTGCGAAATCGCAATAAGATCTTAAATGTTGATCCAAGAGGGACATATGGCGAAAGATCGTCATTTTTGCTAATGGAAATTCAAAGCAGTGAAGTGCTCGTTTGATTGGTGAGTGGTCATATCTCGTGGTCACATCGTCGAGAGATGGAGAGCAGAGATAGAGAAGCCAAGATCTATTTCGGAGTTCGTAACATGGAGAGTCGATAGGACTCATCACATAATACCCGAGGTGCGAAAGTGCGAAATGCATTTTTGAATAAGGCTATGGTCACAGCCAGTGGTTACATCTGCGGAAGATGGAGGAAGAAGCTAGCGGTGTTAAGCTCCATCTCAGAGTCTCGGTGATCGCGACTTGGAGCATAAAGACCCTTCATCACAGGAATTGTGATATGCGAGATAGCGATGAGATTTGGACCGTCCGATCATTGGAGATATTGACTGTTGATCAGGCTCGATGAATTTTATAAGTTCGCGAAATATGAAGCACCTTTTTGGCGCAGCTTGTGGTCACCGTCGATGGTCACATGAGGGGAAGAAGCTAGAGGTGCTAAGCTCCATCTCGGAGTCTCGACGATCGTGAATTGGAGTGTTGACATCCTTTATCACAGGAATGTCGAGATGGGAGATCAAGAAATTCAAATTTTGTTTAACGCTCGGTCATAGCTAGTGGGCATATGAGATAAACGCAAAACCCTACCAATTTAATCCAATGGTGCAGTTGAATTTGAGTATGATCGGAGGTCTACTGTTGCACTTCATAGTTAATTAATCAGTTATGATTCAGTTAACAAAATGGATTCATGATTCTTGATCGGTTGGCGATTCAGTTGCTGAGGCATTTTTTCCCAAGAAGATTCGAGGTGTAACTGATGAGGCGTGTGTGAATAAAAGGAGACATGAAGTGACTCTGTAAGGTTGGTTGTTCTAAGCGGAAAAATGTGATGAATGGTAAGAAGAGTAAAATTAAAGGTTGCAGAGCTTGAGATAAATCTTAGAGATGAGTAACAGTTGCTGACCAGACATAAGCAAGAGCAGAATAGTAGAATAGCATGAAGCAGAGAAGAATTGCAGAACAGTTTTTGAAGCAAAGAAGAATTGCAGAAGAGAAAAGAAGGGGTAAGAATTGAGACACCTTTATTGTTTGTTTTTCAATCACTTATTCATAACCAGGGAGTTAGGGTGGTGCTAGGGAGGACTGTGGTCCTCTAATATTCGAGTTGGTACTTGAATATTGGGAGTTGTAGCTTCCATATAGTTGTGGCTAGAAAAATAGGGTGGCAGGGTGGTGCTTGGGAAAACACAGATTTTTCCATATGCAAATTGGTGCTTGTATAAGTGGAAGTAGGTGCTTCCATCCAGTCAGTGCTGGAACACTCAGGGAGTTGGTGCTTCCTTCTAGTGGGTGCTAGAGAAACCAGAGAGTTGGTGCTCTCAAACAAGTTGGAGCTTGTAAAACAGAGGTAGTAGCCTCACTTTGAGTTGGTGCTCAAACATAGATGATGTACAAAACTTAAAAGACTACCTATCATTTCAAAGAAGAAGAGGTTTTATCCCTTTATGGGTTTCCTCATGAAAATCTGTCTCTTTGTATATCTTATGTGTGATTGATGCTCATTATTTATGGTGTTCATATGATGTATAATATTGATGGTCACCTGATGAAATATTAAAAAATGGTTTAATAGACTTAATATTGTTTAAGCATAGTAACAACTGATTCACCCCCCTCCTCTCTTTTGTCTTAGTAATTTCAACAATTGGTATCAGAGCAGGTTCCTTTTATTTAAAGGTAGATCTGTAAGCTTAAACATGACAATTCATGAAGGGACTTCAACCAGTAAGCCTCCTCTGTTTAATGGAACAAATTTTTCATTTTGGAAGGTTATAATGAGAACATACCTAATGGCCTTAGGTTCTGATGTTTAGGATGTAGTAGAGATTAGATATACAAAGCCTGTTGTGCTGGCTTCCAAGGATGATAAGTTAGAATTTAGCTTTAATTCTAAGGGAATGAATGCTATCTTGAATGGACTTGCAGAAGTTGAGTTTGTAAAGGTGATGCATCTTCAAACTACCAAAGAAATGTGGGATAAACTTATTAGCAACTATGAAGGAAATGAGAAAGTAAAAGATGCCAAACTTCAAACATTTAGGTTGAAGTTTGAACAACTAAAGATGAATGAAGA